>NW_026478588.1:0-10099 GCF_026875155.1 Cherax quadricarinatus | reverse complement strand
ACCCTTATACCTTTCAGCAGCCCATACTGGAGAAAGCAGCACCAGTTTGGAATCCACACCTAGTCAAGCACGTCAAGAAATTAGAGAAAGTGCAAAGGTTTGCAACAAGACTAGTCCCAGAGCTACGGGGATTGTCCTACGAAGAAAGGTTGAGGGAAATCGGCCTGACGACACTGGAGGCAGGAGGGTCAGGGGAGACATGATAACGACATATAAAATACTGCGCGGAATAGACAAGGTGGACAAAGACGGGATGTTCCAGAGATGGGACACAGACACAAGAGGTCACAATTGGAAGTTGAAGACTCAGATGAATCGAAGGGATGTTAGGAAGTATTTCTTCAGTCATAGAGTAGTCAAGTCATGGAATAGTCTAGA
The DNA here is from genome assembly GCF_026875155.1 of Cherax quadricarinatus. Lineage (NCBI taxonomy): Eukaryota > Metazoa > Arthropoda > Malacostraca > Decapoda > Parastacidae > Cherax > Cherax quadricarinatus. The sequence continues at coordinate 9,721 of NW_026478588.1, read as the reverse complement.
AAGTGAAGTAGTGGAGGCGGGAACCATACATAGTTTTAAGGCGAGGTATGATAAAGCTCATGTAGCAGGGAGAGAGAGGACCTAGTAGCAATCAGTGAAGAGGCGGGGCCAGGAGCTATGACTCGACCCCTGCAACCACAAATAGGTGAGTACAAATAGGTGAGTACACACACACACACACACAGTGTTTTGTTATCTCACTCGCCCATTTCAACAAAATTTAGAAATCATCCTACACTGTTGCATCACAATTTAAACGACGAGAAAATAAACAGTTGTTTTCCATCAAATTAATCTACCGTTCGTTCTCGCATGGAATAAATAAATAAATAAATAAATAAATAAATAAATAAATAAATATTATATATATATAAATATATATATATATATATATATATATATATATATATATATATATATATATATATATATATATATATATATATATATATATAAATGTCGTGCCGAATAGGTAAAACTGGTCAATTAGCTAAAACTCATTTAAAATTAAGTCCTTTCTAAAATTTTCTCTTTTACCTATAAAGATGTATTTTTTTCGTTTATTTTAATAATTTTGTACCAAAAGAAAATTAGAAAATTTACCTGACCTTATTATAACAAGCGCATTTTAATTTAGCCTAATCAAACTAAATAGATCTTAGATAAGTTTACAATAATTTAATAATAGACAAACACAATAAAACATTTTTTTTCGTTAGTTTCAGAAAGATTTTCGCGAAATTATTGCACACACAAATTTTCACTTGCCTTATTCGGCAAGAAGTGTGTTGCTATTGAAGCCAAAATCGCAAGTTTTACCTATCTAGAACTACACACACACACACACACACACACACACACACACACACACACACACACACACATATATATATATATATTATTTAAAGACAAAATACATTGACAAAACATTCACAAAAATATGATACAAAGTAAAACAACATAGGTGACTCAGAGCTACATCTCGAATACTTCGTCCAGCTCCCCGACGGTGGGCCGCGTGCCCAGAATGCTGCAGGCATTTCCTCTCTGGATCGCAACACTGAGTCTCTGAAAGAGGAAGCTGGTCGCCCTGTGGTCCTTTGTTTCTATGATGAGCTTTTCACCCAGCTCTATTAGGAACTTTAGAGCACACTTTCCCCATGCTCCAAGGGTCTCCGACCCTATTGGGATGAAGTTATAGCAAGGGGGAAGGTCATCATATTTGCGGATCTTCTGGGTCTCCCTGTGGCTGGCAGCTCCACCCCCTTCCACTACGGAGTATGGCAAGTAGGTGTCTGCCAATGTGGCGGCACATGTGTAGTCCCAGGCAATCTGTTTACCATCCTTCCAGGGTAGCATAGTGGCTCCATCAGGACGCTTTAGACTTCCGTCAGACCTCTGCACTTGGGGTTCCCGTTGAGCTGGGCAACGGGCTGTGGCAAGGCTTCTCTTTATGATGTCATTGACCTCCTCATGCCTGGCATACTTCCCTTCTGCTGTGTGACACACGAGACCATGAAGTCCGAATTGATCAGCTGTCGCCCTGCCGCAAATACACCTATGTTCGGTGAGGATGGGGACGGCTAGGCGAAGAGCAACACCAATCCGAATGGCCTGTGGGCCTAGTCGAGTGCCCAAGGAGGAATTGGGAACAGCAAACAGGAAATCTCCTGAGTGTGGTGCCTTCACTGCCAGGAGACGAGCTTTGTCCTTTCCTGAGGCGTTGGAGAGCATTGTGTTGGCGATTTTTTCCATGATCGGTTTATCCCAGTGGGACTGTTTGTGTTCTTTGGGAGGAGCTGGTCTACTGGAGGAATCTGTAAGGGTGTCCCACCGAATCGCTGCTTCAGTAAACCGGGGGGTCTTGAGCTCTACCATGTCTCTCAAGCGTTCGGGAACAATCTTCTTGACTAATGCACTGGAAGCCAAACACGAAGACAGAAAAGCAGGTAAGGCAACATGCGTTGCTTTGCGCACCCCTATACCTCCCAGTCGTACTGGGAGGGTTGCCTGATCCCATTGCTCATCCTCTAGTGACAGGTTCAGTGCCTTCTTAAGGGTTGACCTCAGGTGTGCGTCATATTCGTCAAGTGTTGGGTTGTCAAAAGAGGGTGCACACCTCAGGAAGTAAGTGAGTCTTGGAATAGTAAGGCACCTTGTGAGGAGATACAGAGCATCATGGGCATCAAGATTGCTTATTCTCTCCTCCATTCTCAACAGGTCATTCAATTTGTCCTTGAGGACTGTGTCGATGGCCTGGTGACCCAGCGGTGCTCCCAGGAGGGTACTGTTGGACGGAGTGGTAGTAGAGACTTCTGGGAGAATTCTTCGCACAGCATTGATTATTTCCTGGTTCGCTGTGATGATTTCACTCTTGGAGGGATTGAGGATGAGTCCCAAGTCTTCTCTCTGTGTTTTCACCAGTTGTAGGTCCCCTACCAGGGACTCATATATATATATATATATATATATATATATATTATATATATATATATATATATATATATTATATATATATATTATATATATATATATATATATTATATATATATATATATTATTTATTATTATCACACTGGCCGATTCCCACCAAGGCAGGGTGGCCCGAAAAAGAAAAACTTTCACCATCATTCACTCCATCACTGTCTTGCCAGAAGGGTGCTTTACACTACAGTTTTTAAACTGCAACATTAACACCCCTCCTTCAGAGTGCAGGCACTGTACTTCCCATCTCCAGGACTCAAGTCCGGCCTGCCGGTTTCCCTGAATCCCTTCATAAATGTTACTTTGCTCACACTCCAACAGCACGTCAAGTATTAAAAAACCATTTGTCTCCATTCACTCCTATCAAACACGCTCACGCATGCCTGCTGGAAGTCAAAGCCCCTCGCACACAAAACCTCCTTTACCCCTTCCCTCCAACCCTTCCTAGGCCGACCCCTACCCCGCCTTCCTTCCACTACAGACTGATACACTCTTGAAGTCATTCTGTTTCGCTCCATTCTCTCTACATGTCCGAACCACCTCAACAACCCTTCCTCAGCCCTCTGGACAACAGTTTTGGTAATCCCGCACCTCCTCCTAACTTCCAAACTACGAATTCTCTGCATTATATTCACACCACACATTGCCCTCAGACATGACATCTCTCACTGCCTCCAGCCTTCTCCTCGCTGCAACATTCATCACCCACGCTTCACACCCATATAAGAGCGTTGGTAAAAACTATACTCTCATACATTCCCCTCTTTGCCTCCAAGGACAAAGTTCTTTGTCTCCACAGACTCCTAAGTGCACCACTCACTCTTTTTCCCTCATCAATTCTATGATTCACCTCATCTTTCATAGACCCATCCGCTGACACGTCCACTCCCAAATATCTGAATACATTCACCTCCTCCATACTCTCTCCCTCCAATCTGATATTCATCTTTCATCACCTAATCTTTTTGTTATCCTCATAACCTTACTCTTTCCTGTATTCACCTTTAATTTTCTTCTTTTGCACACCCTACCAAATTCATCCACCAATCTCTGCAGCTTCTCTTCAGAATCTCCCAAGAGCACAGTGTCATCAGCAAAAAGCAGCTGTGACAACTCCCACTTTGTGTGTGATTCTTTATCTTTTAACTCCACGCCTCTTGCCAAGACCCTCGCATTTACTTCTCTTACAACCCCATCTATAAATATATTAAACAACCACGGTGACATCACACATCCTTGTCTAAGGCCTACTTTTACTGGGAAAAAATTTCCTCTTTCCTACATACTCTAACTTGAGCCTCACTATCCTCGTAAAAACTCTTCACTGCTTTCAGTAACCTACCTCCTACACCATACACTTGCAACATCTGCCACATTGCCCCCCTATCCACCCTGTCATACGCCTTTTCCAAATCCATAAATGCCACAAAGACCTCTTTAGCCTTATCTAAATACTGTTCACTTATATGTTTCACTGTAAACACCTGGTCCACACACCCTCTACCTTTCCTAAAGCCTCCTTGTTCATCTGCTATCCTATTCTCCGTCTTACTCTTAATTCTTTCAATTATAACTCTACCATACACTTTACCAGGTATACTCAGCAGACTTATCCCCCTATAATTTTTGCACTCTCTTTTATCCCCTTTGCCTTTATACAAAGAACTATGCATGCTCTCTGCCAATCCCTAGGTACCTTACCCTCTTCCATACATTTATTAAATAATTGCACCAACCACTCCAAAACTATATCCCCACCTGCTTTTAACATTTCTATCTTCATCCCATCAATCCCGGCTGCCTTACCCCCTTTCATTTTACCTACTGCCTCACGAACTTCCCCCACACTCACAACTGGCTCTTCCTCACTCCTACAAGATGTTATTCCTCCTTGCCCTATACACGAAATCACAGCTTCCCTATCTTCATCAACATATATTATATATATTTATATATATTTATATATATATATTATATATATATATATATATATTATATATATATATATATCAACATATTATATATATATATATATATTATATATATATATATATATATATATATATATATATATATATATATATATATATATATATATATATATATATATATATATATATGTAGTGCCGAATAGGCAGAACTTGCGATATTGGCTAAAATAGCAACGTTCATCTTGCCATATAGGACAAGTGAAAATTTGTGTATGCAATAAGTTCTCCACAATCATTCTGAACCTAACGAAAAAAATATATTTCACTGTGTTTGTTTAGTATTAAATTATTGTAAACAAATCTAAAATATATTTAGTTGGGTTAGGCTAAAATAAATTGCGCTTGTTATAATAAGGTTAGGTAAGTTTTCTAAGTTCCTTTTGGTGCAAAATTATAAATTTTTGCATCAACATTAATGAAAAAAATATATCTTTAAACGTATAAGATAAAATTTTAGAAAGGACTTAATTTTAAATGAGTTCTTGCTAATTGACCAGTTTTACATATTCGGCACGACATATATATATGTATATATATGTTGATATATAATATTATATATATATATATATATAATATATATATAATTATATATATATAATATATATATATATTATATATATATATATATATATATATATATATATATATATACGAAAAATAGTATATTGTTTTCGAGTACAAATGTAAATACATAAAGCCAGTTAGTATGGCAGAATTAATTACAAATTTCCCCCCTAACCCCAAAAAATTATATTTTTTTTGTTTATATTTTGTTTGAGTGGGGGAGTACTTGACGATGCATCAGACAACTCATTTCATTCAAAATTTTTAATTTATGTGTACATATGCATTAATATTTATACACATGCAAACATACGTACATGCATACACACAATTACATATACAAATATACAAATATACGGATGTCCACCGGGACTTGTTTGTCCTCTGTGGAAATTGTACTTTTGTTGTGGGAATTATCTTCACGGTGGGAATTATCTTCACGGTGGGAATTATCTTCACGGTGGGAATTATATTTTGACTGGGAATTATCTTCACTGTGAGAATTATATTTTGACTGGGAATTATCTTCACTGTGAGAATTATATTTTGACTGGGAATTATCTTCGCTGTGAGAATTATATTTTGACTGGGAATTATCTTCACTGAAGGCATTATCTTCACGGTGGGAATTATATTTTGAATGTGGGAATTATCTTCACTGTGGGAATTATATTTTGACTGTGGGAATTATCTTCACTGTGGGAATTATATTTTGACTGTGGGAATTATCTTCACTGAAGGAATTAACTTCACGGTGGGAATTATCTTCACTGTGGGAATTATATTTTGACTGGGAATTATCTTCACTGAAGGAATTAACTTCACGGTGGGAATTATCTTCTGTGGGAATTATATTTTGACTGTGGGAATTATCTTCACTGTGGGAATTATATTTTGACTGTAGGAATTATCTTCACTGTGGGAATTATATTTTGACTGTGGGAATTATCTTCAATGTGGGAATTATATTTTGACTGGGAATTATCTTCACTGAAGGTGTTAACTTCACGGTGGGAATTATCTTCACTGTGGGAATTATATTTTGACTATATGAATTATCTTCACTGTGGGAATTATGTCTGACTGTGGGGATTATCTTTACTATGGGAATTATACCATAACTGTGGGAATTATTTTCACTGTGGGAATTACATCATAATTGTGGGAATTACGCCATAACCGTGGGAATTTTTTTCTCAGTGGGAATTAAATTTTAACTGTGGGACTGATCCCCTGAGTGTAGGACTCGCGACACACACACACACACACACACACACACACACACACACACACACACACACACACACACACACACACACTCGTGTATACATAACTGCCTAAAACAACACAAACATTGGTGTATGTAAAGCGAGGAACCGCTCGATCAAACACAAAAACACAGGTAAGCGAGAGATCATGTATACTTCAGCCTCAGATCAGAGCCCCTCTTCAGCAGATCTGACTGAAGACGGTCCATGCATGTCGTTGAAACATAAAGACTTTCACTTGCGTTTCGTATCTCCTTGCATATTTATTAAAACATATATACGTAACATATAAATAGAAATACTTACATGTTGTTGAGGAGAAATGACAAATAATTGGGATGAAGAGGAAAATTATTGGAAGAAAATATAAATCGTGAAAGTGAAGTTAAATATACTAAATACGAAACATATTAAATGATTTCTTAGTAATATTTTATTATTATTATTATTATTATTATTATTATTATTATTATTATTATTATTATTATTATTATATATATTATTATCATAAGTAAGCGCTAAACCAACGGTGTAAAGCACCGTAGTTTTTAAAAACGCCTTAACGACGTTTCGATCAAGCAGGGGGCTTCGTAAAACCAATACGTGAGAGACACGTTGTCAGTAAGGCCACTGGGGTGGGCGACACGTCGTCAATGAAGTCCCCAGGGCGAAACATCGCCCAATAAAGACACAGCGCTGAAACACCTCAGTGAAGCTCTCGTTTGACTCCACTTTACACTGTATTCTCATAACATTAAACGGTTTAACATAATTAAAACACAGCTGTTTTATGTTCACATTATATGAGTTATAAAACGTGTCATAATTCCTTGTTTAGGGGAGCTCCCAACACACACTCCTTCAGGGGTCTACAGAAGATCACACAATGACTTTATTCACTTTCTACTCTCACAGCGACGCGAACCCACAAAGAGGTGTGATTATTGTGTTTTTTTTTTCCTGCAAAAGCGCTATAAGTATCTCAAGTTTCGAATTCCGAAAAGAATTCCAATAACCCAACTCTTCACTCTCTTACACTTCCCTCCATAATACGGCAAATACATGATTTTCAGTTCAATCAGCAACGTCAGTCAAAGAATAAAGATTTTTGACCCTACACGAATAATAATAATAATAAAAATAATAATAATAATAATAATTTAATAATAATAATAAAAATAATAATAATAATAATCTTTATTTTTCATAAGTACATGTACCAGGTATACAGCCATAGCTGACATCAATGACATTGTAGAGCAATTCGGGCAAATTAGGTAAATTTTTTGTCCCCAGGATGCGACCCCCCACAGTTCAAACTAGCACCAGGTGCCTATTTTAGTGCTAGGTCAAAAAAGGGACAGCAGATGTCTTAAGGAAACAAGTCCTGATGTTCCCACCTGTACCAGAATCAAACCCAACCGACGTAAAATGTGTGAGCTGAGTGCGCTACCAATCGGGCTCGGGACACCTACTGGAGAAATGGTCAACAGTACTGTTTTAGTTCTTTCTAGAGACAGCATCCACATAGCTGCCATGTCTTTTATTTTCTGTCAGAGGCCTCACCGGGAGGAGATTCCTATGATTTCATCCAGGCCTCAGACCCCAATCCACCGGGAAGCCTGATCGTGGACCGGGCCGCGGGGGCGTTGATCCCGGGAATACCCTCCAGGTAGACTCCAGGTAGATCAGTATAGCAGGAGTACATTCTTCACCATGTGGGGAATGTAAAATTCTACCTAGGAGAAACTGGGAGTTATCTTTCCACATATGCTCAAGAACATAAATATTACACAATTAACCCGCACAGTGTGACTAGTTAATAGTGAATGTTGGACCGGTACTGCATCTTTGTGTTCTTTAACATAAATATGTTTTGTAAGAGTAAAAAGGCACAATTCCGTGACTGGAACAATACATAACATACACATAGGAAACGGAAACTTATGATGACAACGTTTCGGTCCGACTTGGACCATTAACCCAGTTGACACCAGCAACGCTTCTATCATACACACGACTCAAGAGGAATATCACAGGTACTGGAAGAACGCGGAACGCCAGCAACTGGCGTCATTGCAAACAATCATCCTCAGCTGCTTCGTCCTGCACAATGCAACAAAAGGCCGGTAGTAAGACACATGTGCAACATCTGGGTATCTTTATTGTAGACGTTTCGCCATCCAGTGGCTTTATCAATACAAATTCCAGGACATAACTTGAAGACAGTAGAACTATGTACAGAAGATGAGGTAATCAGTCCCTCAACCTAGGAGTAGATGCGAACAGCACCATAGTCGTGGAGATTGGAAGCAGAAGAAAGAATCCTGGGCGTTATATAGTAACGTCGGTGTAGCAGACGAGGGCCCAAAATTCACTGGTAGGGGGATTCCCCAGTGGAAGTAGGTCCTTCCCAAAGAGATGGGTTAGTTGTAGTAGTAGTTGTCGTAGTTGTGAAGGTTATGTACATGTCCTCAGAATTTAAAATTCCATGATGTTGAGGTGTCTGACAAATTGTGTACGATGGTATATAATACCGACAAGATGAAAATAAGACACATGTGCAACATCTGGGCATTTCCCCCCTGTAGACGTTTCGCCATCCAGTGGCCTCATCAATACAAATTGAGGGACTGATTGCCTCATCTTCTGTGCATGGTTCTGCTGTCTTCAAGTTGTGTCCTGGAATTTGTATTGATGAGGCCACTGGATGGCGAAACGTCTACAGTGGGGATGCCCAGATGTTGCACATGTGTCTTACTTTCATCTTGTCGGTATTATATACCATTCGTACACAAAAGGCCGGTAACTGTTACATTTTCACAACTCAACTAAACACGATGATGCTTCACATTTCTTCTCGGTAGCTGCGTGAGAGAGAACAATTAAATTACCTGACACCTTTACCTGTCCCTCTCTCACTGTGATTTACGTTATCCTCTATATAGTGTATACACTGCGCTTTCTCATTCTGTTATATTTACATTATATAACGTAAACTTATTTATCCTTGTTTTTTAAAGTATTACCTCTTGTTAATTCTCTTTTATGCATAATTCAGTTAAATGGATATCCATTATTATTTATCTATGGTATTTCAGTCTTGCCTATCATTCCTTTTATCATAGTCTCTCCCATTTTATAATTCAGGTCCCCACAGCAATCATTCTCGCACTTTATAATTCAGGTCCCCACAGCAATCATTCTTGCACTTTATAATTCAGGTCCCCACAGCAATCATTCTCGCACTTTATTAATTCAGGTCCCCACAGCAATCATTCTTGCACTTTATAATTCAGGTCCCCACAGCAATCATTCTCTTAGTTCAAACTCTCTCTCTCTCTCTCTCTCGCTCTCTCTCTCTTCTCCTCTCTCTCTCTCCTCCCCTCTTCTCTCTCTCTCTCCTTTTCTCCC
>NW_026478584.1:0-10029 GCF_026875155.1 Cherax quadricarinatus | reverse complement strand
CCCATGTGAAGTACTTAAGACGTCATGTAACACAACATCCATCGTTGAATTCCACTCTTTACGTTGTCCTGGTAATGCTCGACAATTCTTGTGTAGTAATCGACTCGTAGAAATTTCACAAAGATTCTTGTTAAACCTTTAAAGGGCGACGCCATACAATTCCTCGTTGGGAATACCATATGTATCCCTGATGATGTTAGGGAGAAGGACGTTCATCGTATTTCCACTTAACGTACCACGAACCAGCTCTATGCAGATAGTATTCACTCTCCGTACTGTATGTTCCGCCATGTTGATATCCCAATGAGCAGCGCACGTCCTCACTACTCAATGGTTGTTGCTGAACTAAGGTAGCTCGCCTGAAGACAGCAGAGGGGTGCCGAGACAACCTCACTCCACCATGGTCAGGCAGCGAATGTCCACCATGGTTAATTGGTGGGAAACAATAGCAAAAAAACGTATTAAGGAATATTATATTAATCGAGGGAAGAGATATAATCAGTTACAATCCGGTTTTCAAAAATATTTAGAGGGGCAGTTGCGCGACTGTTATGCACAAATTAATGCTAATTATCCTGTTATTGAAATTGAAAGTTTGAAGGAAAATATCCGGAATTTACAAATGAGAGGTTTGATGGGAAAGGCTTAAGGGCGGGATTGAGGAGGTTTTGTGGGGAGATCCGGCCGTCGGCGTGTGTGTTGCGGAGTCAACACACACGTCGCAAGGCAATGGAGTTAATGGGGTTGAATGTTCAGTAGGTATGCAAGGTATAAAGTGGACCAGGTGTTGACGACGACTGAGGGTATGAGTGGTATATTGATGCTTGGGTTAATTTGAAAACGCAAAGTGTGGGAATAAGTGAAATAGCATTACAGTCAATTGGAAGGTTTGTGCAGTGTGAGTTGACAGAGCATGATCGATTCGTTTTTGGAAGGGACGATAACGGAGTGCGAGACATGGGTACTTTATCCGGGCGCAATTAGGAAAGGCACCAGGAATTGATGGGTTGCCCAGTGACTTTTATCTCCAAAATTGGAGCGTTTTAAAAGAATTTTTGGTAAGATTATTCAATATCATTAAGCGGGATCGGGTTTTAGGGGCACAGCAGCGGATGGCTGTGGTCGTTTTAGTGCCTAAAGGTGAGCCATTAACAGTTAAAGACTATCGTGCTATTTCGTTATTGTGTGGTGATTATAAGATTTTTGCAAGAATTTTAGCTAACAGAATAAAAAAGGTCCTGGGTAAAGTGATCGATAAGGGACAATATGGGGTGCCGGGAAGGTCTATGTATGACGGGCATGGTTATGATTAGAAGTTTTATTGAAGAAAGAGTAAAATTGGGAGTGGGGGGGTGTTGGCTATAGATTGGGAGGCGGCATATGATAGTGTAGAAAGGGAAGCGTTATGGAAGATTATGAGATGGCAGGGGTTTGGAGAGGAAATTATATCATGGGCCAAATTAATGTATCAAGATGCATCCTTGCGGGTGCAGGTAAATGGAAGGATTAGGAGAACAAACTCAATGAGCAGGGGTCCTACGTCAAGGTTGTCCCCTTTCACAAATAATTTTTTGCGTGTTTACAGGATCCCTTTTTATAGAGGATTAGGGCCTTATTGGCAGCAAATGGGTTGGTGACGAAAGGGTGGGGGGGCTGGCATTGTTGGATATGTTTGATGACACAACGATTTTAGTAAGTGGTAACAGGGATTTGCCTCGGGTGGAAAAGTTAGTAAATGTTTTTGAAAAGCTTCTCGCATGTCAATTAATAGGGAGAAAACGAAGTATATGGATCTTGGAGATAGGTTAAGTGAGGAATGTGAAGTAGTTGAAAGGTGGAAAAAGGTGGACCAATTACTGATATGTGGGATCGTTTATGTAAGTGATATCAAGTTAGCACAACAAATAAATTCAGTGCGTATTTGTAGATGGTGTACTGAAGCGCCTCAGTGGTTTACGAGCTGCACACTTAACTTTGCATCAAAGAGTAATTACAACGAATGTCCTATTATATAGTAAACTTTGGCATGTAGCAGCAATATATCCGATACTTCGTAGTGAGATACAAAGGTTACAAAAGCGCGTTTTTAGATTCATTTGGGGTACTGGAAGCGAATGGTTAGGTAGAGCGGTTGTCACACTCCCGGTTGGCCGTGGAGGGCTGGGTCTTATAGCTGTTGAAAAGAGGATTTTTTTTTTTTTTTTATATTTTTATTTAAAAGGACACAGTACAAGATATAAATAAATAAAAGAACACAATTATTAACCGTTTGAAAATACAATGACCTACCATCAACCCCATAGCATACCACAAGTGTTACATTCATATTGTATTAAAGAATATACCATCACCGAACAATGAAACGAACAGGATAACACCTGCTCAGAAAAAACATCAACAAATTCTAAACCTACAAATCATGCCTATTATACAGTACAGTAAAACCTCCTTGCACAAAGTACACAGATGATATGATGCAGCATACGAAGGATAAAATCATACATTACAATAATTAAACAAAGGCTAACCCAACCCTACAATAAAATTACAAAGACATACCACATAAAACTTCCCGCTAATAGCAGGAAACTCTTAACATAATAAAGAGCGAGAGAGCTCCAGCACCGAACAAAAAAATTAGCAAAAACCAAAAACTCAAAATTTTATGTCTGTGTCCACATAAATCCCCCACAACTCTGTACAATTAGACCCCTTGCACAAAGTGCACAATAAATATTATTTAACATACAAAAATTAAAATTATAAGAACATTAATTTAAACATTAGGCAAACCAAAGCCGACAATAAACATTACATTGGTACATATCACAATGAAACTCCCCAATAAACACTGGGCAGGAAACACCCTCAAGTAAGACATAACATCATATACGCAAGTATCAACCTATACAACTAACAAAATCCTAACATAAGGTATCAAAACTGTCTAGTTACAGGACATGAAAACCTTATCTCCCTATTTGAAACACTAGTACATCATTGCTGTTTTTTTTTTTTTTTTTTTTTTTTTTTTTTATAAACAGTCTAAAAGATAATATATAAACAAATAATTTTTTTTTTTTTTTTTTTTTTTTTTTTTTTTTTTTCCAAGGTTTAGTCATCATGGTTTTAATTAAGGTTATCCTGTATGCAGTGAACATAACCATAGATTCCAAATCCTCATTCATCTCCCTTCCACTCTATTTATAACCCTCCCACCATCCACACTACAAAGAAGCCTAAACCAACTCACCCTCATGCATCCCCCGGTAGGAGACCAACCCTTTGCCCGCCCTCTGGGTTCATGAGGAGGAGGCCCCCCACAGTGAGATTCCGGTAACCCTCCGAGAAGCTAACTACCCACCTCCCCCCATAGACTAGGCTATTCCTACACATAGTTCTAAAAATCTCGCTGCTAACTGCTTTTAATCCTCAACTCTCCCCTAACACTCCCTCATCCCCCAAAACTACATGTAAATAATCCGTCCATAACAATTACATTAAGGCGCTAAACCCTACATCACTCCGGCACCAATCCGTTTACATCCAACATTAAAAAAAAAAAAAAAAAAAAATTGGGGTTAAAAAGGGAAAAAAAAAATAAGGCCCTTAGGATGGCCATTGCCCCCCCCCCAAAAGTCTGATAACTCTCACCATCCATAACCTCACCCCCTCCAAAGAGGGACAAAAATATACCGCATGAAAAGCGGGGGGTGGGGGGGGGGGGGGGGGGTGGGGGGGGGGGGGGGGGGGGGGGGGGGGGGGGGGGTGGGGGGGGTGGGGGTAGTTTCGATGTCCCCACAATGCAAGCATGAGTCCTCTACTCCAAGACCCATTTTATACAACACATCACCTAGAGGCCAATATTCCCATCAAGAAACCTATATACTTAACTCTCAACGTACCCGTGGCTGGTATACTAAGCAAGCCAAACTTCTCTCTCATATGCCTATACATCATATGTTTGGATATACAGAAGCCTCCTGGTAAAACACGCCTTTGCCCACCACAGCACCCACCATTTCGTTTGACCTTTTAACGTGACACCTTTTAACATGTAAAAAACCCTCAACATGTCCCTCACAATACCTCAAATTACCCTTCCACACCACCATCCTTCGTGGCAACCTCCATTACCCCTACCTACCCTGGACACCTCGTTCCCCCCCATACCGATATATCTTTGTTTAATATATAAAGCTCATTACTCTAGGACCCAATGACATCAGGCCCCAAGACCCCCACGTCTCCTCTTCCGTCATCACCACTCCCTTGCTCAACCATGCCCACCAAACCCCCACAACATAACCTTAGAAGAACCTTCCTTCCTGGATTTCTGCAATAATCTTTTGCTCTTAAAGGAACACTCAGCCACTCCCCACACCTTACTGTACACCAGAGAGTTGACCACTAAAACTCTCTGCTGTAATGTTACGTCCCTCTACCCTTAAGCACTCCTACCAAATACCTCAACACCCTGCTCGTAACTAATTCCGATTTATCTTCCTACTCTCCTCCTGCACTTCCGCCATGTACCATATTCCACAAACCTTAATTCTGTCACGTACTGACCATCCCAACCCCCTCCCCCAAGCTCCCTCCCGACCCAATCCCCCACCTCTAATAGTCTCGACTTCATTAAATTAACACTCATACCGTACGGCCCCAAAAATCTGAATGATTCCACCAACTTCCTAGATCTTCCTCATGCCTTACCACACAGTAGTAACTCTACGTACCACCACAATCCCCCCCCGCCCACCCCCCCTAATCTCGTGTTCATTCATCACCTCATCCACCAGCCATAAAATGGATTCTGTACACAGTCAAACAATAAACTGAGAGAGTGGACAGCCTTCCTCCAACCTCTCTCCATCAGTACTGGGGAACCCCCTCCCAACTTTACCATTAATCTGTACCTAATAACTGCTCACTCATACAAGGTTTAGCACCCATCCTCCCACCATCTTCCCCCAAACCCAACTGTTCCAAACAAACTTTTAAGAAATCCCTATTCACACAATCATAAACGCATAGCCCAATCTAAACCAAGTAATTCCCCCTCCGTGTCAGTCCTCAATAAAAAACCCTTATGTGACCTCAAGTCCCGTGCCCTCTATAGCTTCTTCCCGGAATGCAAAGCTGTCCCCATGTATCTCTTGATCCTAGGACCTTCTTCAGTCTATTGCCCAGAATTTTAGCATAAATTCTATAATCAGCACACATTAAGGATATCGCTCTATAAATCACTCATTACTTTCGCTTCCCTCCTTCTGTTTTTCCGGCACAAACACCAACGATCCCGGATTCTGTGTTTTCCCCCATCGCTCCCATGCCCACATATAATTTCAAGACTTCCACTATACCATGCCTTAATACACTCCCAATAAACTCTATAAAAATCATTCGGTATACCATCATGCCCTGCGTCTTACCCCAGACTCATACCCGTAAAACCGCCTCCCTCCACCTCCTCCTCAACAAATACCCCCTCCAATCATTTCTTGTTCCTTTGTCCTAATCAAATAATTAATCTGCAATAACCCCAATACCTACTCACCTTTGCATCACCTCTGTTCCTCCTCCCATTTCTCCCTAAACCAATAATCTGCAATAAACACTACTGCTGGGTTCCGTGTTAGTAAGGCCATTGACCCTCCACAATAACCTCCCCCCCCTGCAGCGACCAGCTATTGCGCTATGGTTAAGTCACCATTTGCCTTTTTCACTAATATTTTCGCAGAACGTAACCTGACTGTTGATCACCCTTTAATCACCTCCTCTAACCCGCTCTAAATCTAATAGCGTTAAACCTGTCCAAAATTATGTAACTCTGCAATCCTACCCTTAAACCATCCACATTTCCCCTCTCATACCTTCCGCGATCCCCCCCCCGTCGCAAAACGCATTTCAGTTGTCCCCTCCAGATAGTTTTGGCAACCACACCGCCACCGGGTGCCTGTTCCCTACCACGTGCCTGAAAAACTCTGCAATTCCTATCTTATTAGGCCCTCACCTCCCACCAGTCCGCCAAGCAAATCCATCTCACCATCCCTAGCCATCCCAGAAATATTCCCCATTCCTCAAAGGAAGAGCCAACATCCCCCGTCCTGCAGTAGCCTCACAATTCAATTCCAATACCCAGCATATATACGTACTATACCATCCACCCGCAAGATCAGCTATCACCAGCCCTATGAAACCTAAAACCGACATCGCAAGCTCTCACCCTCTCCACACCAATCCCCTACATATACATTAATATCCTAATCTAACCTCGCCTCAAAATTTCCGACGCCTGGAACGTGTGCTCCACCCCATACTCTCTCCCCCCTCCCAACCACATCGACAACTCTAATCCCTTAACACATCCCTTAGGCGCACGTCCAAGACACATCCCGCCCCCCTCGTGAGACATCCCCATACCTAATACTACATTTCCGTGCACCCCCAAGAACAGTTATGGAAGGAAGAGCCCCGCAAATAATACATCTAAACATCAACGAACAAAATCACCTTTCAACTCTAACATTGTTGCATGCCGGCATATAAACTCCAATGAAACATACTCTGCCCCACGCCCCCAGTGCCCATCTACCCCACGAACCCTACCCCTCTCCCCCCTCCTCCCAACTCCATACACGCAATGGGCTGGTCTCCTTTACAGCCACTGGCCACCCCACCTTTTAATTGCAAGCATACATGACCAATAGGTTATCACCCCGCAAACGCAATTTCACACCCTAACCTATGGTTATGCTCCTGCAAAAAAACATACATCTACATCTAACCTCGTAAAAACCATTCTAACCAAACCCTTTGACCTCAGGTTTAAGACCCATTTACATTTATTGTGACACACTTGAACATCCCAAGAAAAGGCGGCTTACCTCTATGCCGCTGTGGTTCTTACTCAAACGCCTCCACGGTACCCATACCATTTTTATCATGTTTCGCTAACCTGTCCACCAACCCCCCTTGCCCTCCCCCACCGAGCTTCCCCGGCACACCGCCCTCCCCTGTGTGCCTTCTCCCCCACAATACCCATGACTTCATCCCAGGTCTCTGCCATGTGTTACCACCACAACAACGTCCAATGCACCCGCCGTCCGTTTGCGTGAGCTCTACACTCACACACATATCTACCTCATGCAAGTCCCTCCTGAATGGACTTCCACCACCACTTTTCCCTGTCCACACCTGTCATTCCTCGATCCTCGACCTGTCCCTGCTGCTATCCATCACTGCACCTCACTTCACTTCTCGTGATCCGATCCTCCCCGGTCCAACCGGCTCATCCAAGAACTCCTGCAGCACGCTTCCAACATCCTCTCCTGGGTAGACTCCTCCACGTCCACCCTTCCCTCAAGGCGATGGGGGCTCTCCCCTGTCACCTCCGGGAGGGTAACACACGTCCCCATCACTCTCACCTTGTCCACCTCCTCACTCCAGAGATTCGTCCTTCTGTCCATCTGCTACCGCCCCCAACTCCACATCCACAGTGCACGGTTGCTGATCCACCATCCACACGATAACGCCATCCTAGGGGCTTGCCTTCGAGGATCACTGCGCCGCCATGTTGCTCATAAGAAATCACATAACGCAAGTTTTCCTCCTGTCCCCGCATAGTGGACAAATACCTGGGTCCTAGAGTTTGTCACGATACAATACGAGGGTATTGGACTGCCTCAATGACATCTTCAGGGTGCAGGACCCCTCGGGCAGCCCTTCAACGCCCACCCTCCCACACCCCAATTAGCCGAATGAACATTCCATAATCGCTGAAGGCAACCTGAAATGCCATAAGACGTTGCCTCAAATGGTACATTACGCACCATTACCCATGTGTAAAATTACGAAACTATCATGTAGAACACACCTCTACTTCTGAATTAACGACTCATCTTCTCTTCTGAAATTCATCCACAATCCTTGAGTAAAAGCCGTCCTTGAAAACTTCACAAAAACCCTTGACCATTCATTTAGGGCCACACCATACAATTCATCGTTCGATATCCCGATAGACGTCTCTAATGATGGCCGAAAACAGTACATGCATCGTCGCACTGCTTAACGTTCCTCGTACTAATTTCAATACAGACATATTCACTCTCCTGTTGAAACAACCGCCATGTTGGTGTCTAAGGTCCATCAGTCACCACCAGGTGGCGTTAGGAGACTCAATAAGCGTCTCTCTTCCCATGGTCGAGAGACGAATGGTAAACATTCTTTGCCCTCGGGTGGAATAAGTAAGTAAATGTTTTTGAAACTGGCTTCTTGGCATGTCAATTTAATCGGGAGAAGACGAAGTATATGAGATCTTGGAGATAGGTATTAAGTGAGAATGTGAAGTAGTTGAAAGGTGGAAAAAGGTTGGGACCAATTACTGATATGTGGGGATCGTTTATGTAAGTGATAGGAATTATAGCAACCAACCCAATAAATTTCAGCGCGTATTGTAGATGGTTGTACCTGAAGAGCGCCTCAGAGTTTACGAGCTGCACACTTAACTTGGGCATCAAAGAGTAATTACAACGAATGGTATCCTATTATATAATTAACCTTTGTGGGCATTTATCATCAATATATCCGATACTCGTAGAGAGATACAAAGGTTACAAAAAGCGCTTTTTTAGATTCATTTGGGGTACTGGAAGGCGAATGGTTATGGTAGAGGCGGTTGCACACTCAAGCCGGTTGGCGCGGGAGGGCGGTCTTATAGCTGTTGAAAAGAGGATTAAGAGTGTGTATTTGAACGTAGTTATAAGCTGGAGGTGGGGGCGAGGGAAGGGGGACATCATAAGATAACGTCAGGATAAGCCACGGTGGTGGGTGGGTAGGGAGTTCGATAATTCGTAGGCAGATGTTACGGTCCATCATAAACATGAGCGATCCTTCACATATTAAATTGGGAAACCTTGATGGGGTGGAAGGTAAGGCAGTGGTAGCAGTGATAGAAGGTGTTTATCCGATGTATGATTGGCGTAATATCTGGGGGCGTTTGAACAAATTACGCTTAAAACCTAAAGTACGAGAAGTAATGTATAGATTTTTACATGGGATCTTACCGTCTGGAATGGTTTTATTCCATAAGAGAATACGGGAGGATGGGATATGCAAGGCTTGTGGTGGATGGGAGACTGTTTTCCATATAGTGTATTTTTGCGAATGTATTGAACTAATAAGGGTTTGGTTGGGTAAGGTAATAAGGTTAGTGGGAGGGGGGGGGGTTTGCAGGTGTTGAGGGTTTTAAGCTTAGACATAGGTGGGGTGAATCAGATGGTAGAGAATGCGGTAGGGTATATAAATTACGGATTATATTTATATGTCTTGGGCTATGAGAGGAGCGAACGGTGTGTGAAAGAATTAATGCATTAACAGCAACTTTTATAGGACAAAGTGTAGAAATAAGGAGGTGTATGGGGGGAGATGGGAGAGGGATTTAAGTGAGGGTTATAGGAATTTCACTTTACGGGATTTACGGGAGTTGAAAGGCAGGTAAGGGGGATGAAATGGGCTGGTTTCCTAGAATGGGCGGTAGCGTGATGAGTTTGATGAATGTTATATGAGGTATGTCTGGGGTGCAATTTTAACATTATTTGTTCTGAGTGTTTCAAGTACAATACAGTTATATTTGGAATTATCGACTTATAACTATGTATGTGTGTATATATATTGCATGTGTTGTATGTTGTGTATTTGTGTATGTATGTGTATTGTGTATGTATGGGATATATATATTGTATATGTATATATTTTATGTATATGTATGTATCTGTATGTATTGTAATGTATGTTTTACTTTCTTGTATATACCTTTAATGGTTTTTCTCATGAACATTTTCAATGATATACAATACATATTTTCTATGCGCATTTATGATTTTGATACAATGTGTAAATGTCAAAATGGCTTTTTATGTTCCAGTTTAATTTACAATTGTATTTTTGTAAGCACAATTGATTTGGTGCCAATAGAAGTATGTAGTTTAAGAGTTTTACGAACCCTTGAAGTTTTTAAGAATTGGA
>NW_026478579.1:0-27486 GCF_026875155.1 Cherax quadricarinatus | reverse complement strand
TTATGTTCGTCCCTTTATTTCTGTTTCCTTGGGAATCAAACTCTCCTCATGAATCATGCATTTTGTGGCTTCATTGTCCATCATTATTGTTTCTGAGTTTTCATGTCAGTTCCATATCCCACGGAATGTCTTGAAGGAAGTTCCTCATGATGTCGTTGTGCCCCCTTTTGTAGTTTGGTTTTTTCCCTAGCCTATTCCTGCTACTCTTTTCCACGTGGAAGCTTCATCTATGTAGGTCGTGAGCTCAGATCCACATGATCACTTTGTCCAGGGAAGGGCCTTTCGTAATGATACCCGCTTATGTTCCGAACTACTCATCGTGAATACAGTCCACCTTGCTGGTTCATCCTTTCCATATCTCTCTGGTAGATGTCGCTAATATGTTGAATGCATGAGGTTTGCCATGTCACTCACATCCTTCATTCTTGGATCTCTATTGTTTCGGGACCCCCATGGCGGTCCAGGTTTTCCCAGTCAATCTCCTTGTGATTTTGAAATACCCATAACTAGTAACTTTGCTCCCCCCATGTGCTGCTCTCCTGGGCCTCCTCGGCTAGTGTGTCGAGATTGCTCTTTTGCTCTCATACGTATTCTTCTTTGGCCTCCTGCTGTTCTTGTGGCTGGGTTTTACATTACTGCAATTATCACCTTATGTCCTCAGACTGGAATTGTTCCTACTAAGTAGTCCTTTCGCCCGTGTCATCCATTCTCCTTCCATTTTCTCAAAACCCCACTGGTTTTTAATGTGCAGTGCAAATCCTCCCCCCTCTCCTCCCTTTTCTTTCCTGAGAATTTGATATCCGGATGGAAAGTGAATCTTAATATTTTGGTGAGTTTTTTTGTTTCTGTGTTGCTAATTAATGTATGGGGATGTCTCTTTGTTCTTTCGTGACACTCCTCATACTTGTTTGTTATTACATCTGCATTTGTTACCACACTTCATCTTCTTTTCTAATGAATGTGGTCTGGAGGTCATGTTCTTTAGTTCTTTAGGCTGTTTCAGATTTTTTCAATTCTTTCTATATTTCTGATTATCCTAGCTTCTGCTGCTTTGGACATGCATCCTCCGCACTTCCTTGCTTTCCATATTTATCCTCTCTTCCTTTCTCAATGCTAAGTTCTTCTAGTTTCTTTTCACATTCATGATCCCTTTTATGAAGCTCTGCTGCCCAATCTTCCTTTGCAGTTTTCCTCCCCTCCTGTCCATTGTTTTTTCTGTTGCTCTCTGGCAACCATTTTGTTTTTATTCTGATTGCTCAGTGTGGGAACCTTATGTCAGTTCTGTATGTTTGGTTAGTAGCTGTGTATGTCAGAGTCGGGTGGGGGGGGAAAGTAGTGGAGGAAAACTGTGGCTATGTGGGGAGTGCGGAGTGGGAGGGGTGGGGAGGGTTTGGGGTGGACGGGGAGGGCGGAGAGGGTGATCGAGGGAGGGGAGGGATCAGGGGCAAGTTGTGAGTTGTCGGTGGTGGAGGGGGGTGTGGAGGGGTGTGTGTGTGTGGTGGGTGTGTGTGTGTGTTGTGTGTGTGTGTGTGTGTGTGTGTGTGTTGTGTGTTTGTGTGTGTGTGTGTGTGTGGTTGTGTGGGTGTGTTGTGTTGTGTTAATTTTGTGTGGAATTTTGATGTGGAATTAGGTGTGGGTTTTTATGTACTGAAAGGTTGGTGGCTTGTGCGTTTTAATGTTAAGTCTCAGTGGTCCTTGGCTGCCCACACCTTCTTGTGACATGACCACTCAACTCTGGGACTTACCCGGCACTTAACTTACAGTGTGGTGTGTTGTGTGTGTGTGTGTGTGTGTGTTGTGTGTGTGTAATTTTGTGTCGAATTATTCCGTGTGTGGGTTTATTTTGTGTCTGAAAAGTAGGTGGCTTGTGCTTGGTGTGTAAGTGTAGATTCTCAGTTGTCGCTTGTGTGTGTGTATTGGTGTGTGTGTATGTGTGTGTGTAGTGTGTGTGTATTTGGTGTCGCACGCACCGGTGTGTGTGTATATGTGGTGTGTGTGTCTGTATGGTGTGTGTGTGTGTGTGTGTGTGTGTGTGTGTGTGTGTTGTGTGTGTGTGTGTGTGTACGTGTGTGTGTATGTGTTGTATGTTGTGTGCCTGTGTGTACGTGTGTGTGTGTATGTGTATGTATGGGGAGGTATGCCGGGGGAACTGTTAATACATACCAGTAATGTCTGGTTATATAAAGCTGATTATTTGCTTCAATAAGTGTCTGCCTTGTGTGTGTGTGTTTGGTGAGGATGGTTAGGGGGGGGGTAGATCCGTTATACCTCTCTGGTCTGTCTTCCTAGAACTGCTATACTCTTCGCTTATTGTCCTTTCTGGATTTAAGTATCAATATCTGCTGTTATTATCCTATTCTTGTTCCACGTTTAGAGAGGACTTCCTAAGTGTTCATACTACTAATAAAAAACCTTTACCCTTGTTTTAATAGCTTGAGGAGTGAGGGACCTCGTATCTATCAGCGGATTGCACAAGGCCCAGCCAAGCCAAGCCTGCGACATGCCAAACCACAATATAGGTGAGACTTTGCTTTGGCAACGGTCGTGCCAAGTTGCCAGATGCTTATGACGTAGTCGTCGTACGTAGCCTAAATCCCTATTGTGTAGATCCTTCATCCGTGATGATTATAACCACATGTGCTCATACATCCCCGTCTGCTCACGCACGATTTCAATTTTCACTTATGAGAGTATACATTCACATTATATGCACTTCACTTTATTTGTATAATGGCACACAACTGTCGTGAGTCACTGCTCATGGCCCTAACATGCCTAGTTGACCCAAAACTTTTGGATAAATTTTTTGATGATAATGGATAATTTCAGGCTTTCTCACGACTTTTTCTAACAATAACTTTTGTTATTCACTCAGTTTTTTTCTTCACGGACGGAGGTCGCATCCAATATTATTACTGTTTAGCACTCACTGCACCCTTATCAAACAATAGGATTTCTCGGAGCCTTGTGGTGCCCCACGTCCTGCACCCACGGACCCACGCGGTGTGTGTGTCTTGTGTGTGTTGTACTCACCTAGTTGTACTCATCCTAGTTGAAGTGGTGGGTCGAGTCCGAGGCTCCTGGCCCCGCTCTTCATGATCGCTACTAGGTCACTCTCCCTGAACCGTGAACGCTTTATAATACCTCTGCTTAAAGCTTATGTATGGATCCTGCCTCTCTACATCGACTCCAAAGCTATTCCACGTACTGACTACTCTGTGGCTGAAGGAAATACGTCCTAACTATCTTGTGATTCATCTGTGTCTTCAACTTCCATACTTGTGTCCCTTTGTTTACTGTGTCCAATCTCTGAACTCCTGTCTTTGTCACCTTGTCAATTCCTCTCAGGATTTGGTATGTCGTTATTCATGTCCCCCCTATCTCTCCTGTCCTCCAGTTCGTCAGGTTGATTTCCCTTAACCTATCATGTAAAGCTATGATTAACTTGGACATTCCTCTTTGCTCTGGGTTAGTCTTGTTGCAAACCTTTGCACTTTCTCTAGTTTCTTTACGTGCTTGGCTAGGTGGGGGTTCCATATCTGGTGCCGCATACTCCAAT
The DNA here is from genome assembly GCF_026875155.1 of Cherax quadricarinatus. Classification (NCBI taxonomy): domain Eukaryota; kingdom Metazoa; phylum Arthropoda; class Malacostraca; order Decapoda; family Parastacidae; genus Cherax; species Cherax quadricarinatus. The sequence continues at coordinate 23,927 of NW_026478579.1, read as the reverse complement.
ATGGGCCTAAACGTACACGGTGTACAGGGTCCTGAACGATTCCGTATTAAGATGTCGGAATGCTTTTCTGATGTTTGCTAGGCGCCCATATGTTGCAGCAGTTATTTGATTGATGTGCGCTTCAGGAGATGTGCCTGGTGTTATACTCACCCCAAGATATTTTTCCTTGAGAGAGGTTTGTAGTCTCTGGCTCTATAGACTGTACTCCGTCTGCGGTCTTCTTTGCCCTTCCCCAATCTTCATGACTTTGCACTTGGTGGGATTGAACTCCTTCCTTCCGTCATGTCGTTCACAAATACCAGAAACAGCACTGGTCCTAGGACTGACCCCTGTGGGACCCCGCTGGTCACAGGTGCCCACTCTGAACCTCGCCAACGTACCATGACTCGCTGCTGTCTTACTGGACAAGTATATCCAGATCCATTGCATTGCTTCCCTGTTAATCCCTGCTTGGTCCTCCCAGACTTTTTGCACCAAATCTCTTGTGTGGATCTGTGTCGGCAGACGCCTTCGTGCACGTCCTAGAATATGCAATCCACCCACTCCTCTCTTATCTTGGTCTTAACTGCTCTGTCACGATGTCATAGAACTCCAGTGGGTTTGTGCACACAGGATTTTCACCGTCCTGAAACCATGTTGGCTGCCTGTTGATGAGATTATCCTTTCTAGGTGTTCACCACTCTTCCCGGACAATCTTCTCATGATTTTGCATACTTATTCATGGTCAGTGACACTGGTCTGTAGTTTAAGACTTCATGTCTGTCTCCTTTTTTTAAAGGATTGGGACTACATTTGTGTCTTCCATGCTTCAGGCAATCTCCCTGTTTTCGATAGTTGTATTTTGATTATTGTTGTTAAGGATACACCATAGCGCCTCTGCTCCCTCTCTCAATACCCATGAGGAGATGTTATCTGGCCATTGCCTTTGAGGTATCTTAGCTCACTCAGAAGCCTCTTCACTTGTCTCCTCGGTTGTGTGCATTGTGTCCGCACATGGGGTTGTGGCACCTCTCCGTCTTCTCTGGAGCCCCCTTTGTCTCCTCTGTGAAACTTCTTTGACTCTCTTGTTGAGTTCCTCACATACTTACGGCATTTCTTGTTGTCTCTCCTCCTTCCTTCCTTAGCCATGTTACCTGGTCCTTGACGGTTTTTGGTTTTCCTTCCTGATCTGGCTGTATAACAGCTTCGGTTGTGGGTGTTTGAAAAACCATACCCCGGCGGTATTAACCCGCGGTCATAGAGTTCTCAAAACTCCAGCCGTCGCGTAGCCCTCTTGACCAGCTAGCACAATAAGATTCATCCAACTAGGGTAGTGGTTCTAGTGGCTAACGCTCGACGGGCTGGAGTTTTGAGACTTTCTATGACCGCGGGTTCAATCCCGGCTGGGGGTATGGTTTTTTGGCAATCTTGTCATTACCGATTTCATTAAGTCGATTGTGTGTTTGTGTTGTTGGGTGTGTGTGTGTTTGTGTTAGCGTGTGTGTTGTGAGTGTGTGTGCGTGCATGTGTGTGTGCTGTGTGTGTCTGTGAGTGGGTGTCTGTGTGTGTGTGTCTGTGTGTGTGTGTGTGTTTGTGTGTGTTTGTGTGTGTGTGTGTTTGCGTGATATGGTTTGTATGTGTGTTGGGTGTGTTTGTGCTGTGTGTGTGTGTGTGTGCGAGCACGCGCGTCCCCTACTTTCTGCGGTAATGTACTTCCTACTACGTAGTGTACCTTTCTACCAGTAGTGTACTTCTACCAGTAGTGACTTCTACAGTAGTGTTCATTCTATAGTAGTGTACTTTACCAGTAGTTGTACCTTCTACAGTAGTTGTACCTTCATACTAGTAGTGTAACCTTCTACCACGTTAGTATACCTTCTACCAGTAGTGTCACTTCTACAAGTAGATGTACCTTCTTCCAGTAGTGTACCTTCTACAGTTGTGTAACCTTCTACCAGTAGTGTACATGTCTACTAGTTAGTGTTACCTTCTAACAGTTGTGTCACCTTCTACCAGTAGTGTACCTTCTACACAGTAGTGTACTTCTACTAGTAGTGTTACCTTCTACTAGTAGTGTACCTTGCTACCAGTAGTGTACTTCTACCAGTTAGTGTACCTTCTACAGTAGTGTACCTTCGACCCGTAGTGTCCATTCTACCAGTAGTGTACCTTATACCAGTAGTGTACTTCTATAGTAGTGTACCTTCCACCAGAAGTGTACCTTACTACTGAGGTGTATACGTTTACACTAGTGTACCTTCTACCAGTAGTGTGCCTTCTACCTGTTGTGTATTTCTACCAGTAGTGTACCTTATGTCAGTAGTGTACTCTTCTACCTGTAGTGTACCTTCCACCAGGAAGTGTACTATCTATGGTTATATATCTTTACAGTATTGACCTTCTTTCCAGGTGTTACCTTCTAGCTTTAGTATTTGCTTTCCTTAGAACTGTCATTCAGTTACATTGTTCCCTATAACAGTAGTTATCCTGTACTGGTCGTTACCCGGACTTGGTGGTATCCATTATGGTAGTTAACAAAATTGGATGAGTGAATTTTTACCCTTTCAAGATTTGCTTTTCTTTGAAGCTCTTGTTATCCATGAGCCAGTAGTTATCCTCCACTTGCAGTTAGAACTATCTTTTTATTATATAATGAGGTTAACTTTCGCCGAATATGGCAGTAGTTTCCCTACCATATGTAGCTAATCTTTCATCTAACAGTTAATGCACTTTAGGTATCATTCCACCAGAGTTATCTCTCACCAGTAATCATTTCACACATAATTAATCCTTTCAGTTATCAGTCGACAAAAAATTTATCCATTCCACCAGTAGATGAGACAACGTGATAAATCCTGATTACCAGTGGAATCTCAATAATACTCGCGAAGTTTCGCAAATGTTTAATGCAGCCATGGATATTCCTATTGGCCATCATCTGATATGTAGGAATATATGTTTTAAAACCTCCACTAACCAGGAAGATTCGTATACTGACAGTGAGGTTGAAATCTGTATCGTCAAGATCATCAGGTCGAGCTCAAGTTTGCGTACTTCCTTTCCGTTTTATTAATTTATTGGTGACATCTGCATTGATCACGAGTATTCGTTTTTCCAGATTTTTTATTTATGAGAGTTGAAGGAAATATTGCAGAAATATATTTAATGGGAGGGAATTAATGTAAGGAAGAAAATTAAGAAATTAAGTCATGGTTGAATCTCTTACCACGTTCATGGTTGTTTAGTTTCTGTCAGTTATATTATTATATTTTATCTTCATTGTTTGGCTTCATCCATTGTGTGTAGTTGGGGTGGTATTAGTGTAGTTACCTTTTGTGTGTGTGTGTGTGTGTGCGTGCGATTGTAGGTGTTGTGTTGTGTGTGTGTGTGTGTGTGTGTGTGTGTGTGTGTGTGGTGTGTGTGTGTCTGTGCTTGCGTGCGTGTGTTTGTTCGGAGCAGTTACACCTTTGCTGCTGCTACTTTGCGTGCACTTCTTTCAACATTCTTTACCAGTAGTGCACCTTCTACAAGTAGTGTACCTTCTACCAGTAGTGTACTTTCTACCAGTAGTGTACCTTCTACCAGTAGTTGACCTTCTACTAGTAGTGTACCTTCTACCAGTAGTTGACCTTCTACTAGTAGTGTACCTTCTACCAGTAGTGTACTTTCTACCAGTAGTGTGCCGTTCTACCATGTAGGTTGTACCTTATACCACTCAGTGCACCTTCTACAAGGAAATTAGTGTACCTTTACCAGTAGTGTACTTTCTTACAAGTAGTGTACTCTCTACCAGTAGTTGACCTTCTACTAGTAGTGTACCTTCTACCAGTAGTTGACCTTCTACTAGTAGTGTACCTTCTACCAGTAGTGTACTTTCTACCAGTAGTGTACCTTCTACAAGTAGTGTACCTTCTACAGTAGTGCACCTTCTACCAGTTGTGTACCTTCTACCAGTTGTGTACCTTCTACCAGTAGTATACCTTCTACCAGTAGTGTACCTTCTACCAGTAGTGTACCTTCTACCAGTAATGTACCTTCTACCTGTTAGTTACCTTCTTCTGTAGTATACCTTCTTCCAGAAGTGTACCTTCTACCAGTAGTGTACCTTCTACCAGTAATGTACCTTCTACCAGTAGTGTACCCTCTAGCAGTAGTGACCCTTCTAGCAGTAGTGTACCTTCTAGCAGTGGTTTCCCTTCTACCAGTAGTGTACCTTCTACCAGTAGTGTACCTTCTACCAGTAGTGTACCTTCTACCAGTAGTGTACCTTCTACCAGTAGTGTACCTTCTACAGTAGTGTACAACTATCTACAGTAGTGTACCTTTACCAGTAGTTGTACCTTCTACTGATAGTTTACCTTTCTACCAGTATGTACCTTCTACAGTAGTGTACCCTTTACCAGTAGTGTACCTTCTACCAGTAGTGTACCTTCTACCAGTAGTGTACCTTCTACCAGTAGTGTACCTTCTACCAGTAGTGTACCTTCTACCAGTAGTGTACCTTCTACCAGTAGTGTACCTTCTACCAGTAGTGTACCTTCTACCAGTTGTGTACCTTCCACCAGTACTTATCAGTCAAAGTATTTATGCTTTCCACCAGTTATCTTGTTCACATCAAGCATGGTCGTATTTATTGCCTCCACCAGTACTTACAGTCAGTATTTATGCTTCCACCAGCACTTGTCAATCAACAAGTATTTATGCTTCCACCAGCACTTATCAGTCAAGTATTTATGCTTCCACCAGCACTTATCAGTCAAGTATTTATGCTTCCACCAGTACTTATCAGTCAAGTATTTATGCTTGCACCAGTAGGTGAGAAAGCATGATAAATCCTTATTATGACAAATCTCTGATTCTTGGGACGTGGATCTTGAACGTTTAATGGGCTCCATGACCATACCTATTTTCCAACTACCTGTCGCGAAGGTTCATATAAATTTCAACCCTTTAACTAAACAGGAAGATTCGTATACTGACAGTGAGGTTGACCTCTGTGTCGTCAGTTTCATCAGGTCGAGCTTATCATATCGTCCTTTCTTCCTTTTATTTACTATTAAATGGGTGATATCCTACATTGATCAAGTGCCTTTTCTATAGTTTTGATTTGTCGTTTCAAGGGAAATATTGCAGAAGAAAATTTTAGAAAGTATATTTAATTGAAGGAAGTATGTTTGGAAGAAGCATTCATCCTGGTTGAACCTTTAACCTCTATGTATTTCCTTTAGTTTTTTTTGCCATTTTAATAATAATATTATTATTAATATTAATTGTATTATTAATTTTATTATTTTATTATTTTTATATTATTATTATTATTATTTTTTATTATCATTATTTATTATTATTTTATTATTATTATTATTTTTGAATTTATATTCTTATTTTACTTTAAATTCCATTGTTTTATTTTATTTTCTTTTTATTTAATTTCATATATTTTGTTTTCTATCATTCTTCATTTCTTTTCATTTACCTTCAATTATCTTTAACTTTCCAAAGTTAGCTTTGTTCCTTCACCTGTAATTTTCTTTCACTCTCACCTGTTGTTCCATTCACTTTCTTCTTAAGCTTACGTCTTTGGAGTTTTTTTGTTCACCTTAAACTTGACGTAGAATATATTTGGGTCTTATAATTTTTGGACTAACCAGGAATATTTCGTAGCATGGAAGGTGAGGACTGGTCGCTGGTGTCAAACATTTTCATTACTCTGGAATATTCGTAGCAGGGACGGTGAGGTTGGTCGCATGGTTGTCAAAACATTTACACTACCAGGGAATATTTCGTAGCATGGAGGGTTGAGGTTGGTCGCTGGTGTCAACCATTTCCATTTACTCAGGAATAGTCGTTGCATGTGGTAGAGGTTGGTCGCTGGTCTTTAATATTAACAACAATTTGTAAATGTTGTACAGTTTTGTTCAAGTCATGCTTTTAAAAGTCTTTTCCCTCTTTTCCCTCTAGTCTCCCCTGATCATATGTTCAAGAATCCATCCATGGACCATGAATGTTTTTCTTTTTCCCACTTCCAAAGTGGCAGAGTTCTGACGATCTGGATTATTATTTAATATATTCCCAGTTAACATTAAAATCTATTGGATCATATAGTGACTAATGAATGATAGTCAATCAGTACGATTTCATATCATTAAATTTTGTCAAGGATGTAGACCAATATATACTAGTGAGTAGCTTATTGCTATTTTGTTGACTGATTACTGATGGGTCATTTAAAAATATTCTAGGATTGCATCTTGTATTTCCCCAAAATTGGTTCTTTGAATTTATGAAGAGGTTAGAACTATGCAATATCTTGCAGTCATTATTCTTATATCTTCTTTTTAATATCTCCTACCTTTGCTTCTCTTATCTACATCTTGTCTACATCCTTCATCTCATTTTCATCTCTCCCCTTCCTGTCGTCTCCCTCACTCGCTCATATCTCCTTCAGCTTGCTATCATCGCATTTTTTACTTTCGGCTTCCTCCATTCGTGATGTCTACTCAATCAGGGCTATTTATATGGGACTTCATTATGTTGTTAATTGCTTGTATGATGCATCACATATTGTAGCCTCAGTTTTCATACTGCTTACCATCCAGTACGACCTTCCATGATCCCAGATCACATCAGGACATTACAGTATCCTCATCAGCATTTTCATTGTTATTGTAACCATTAGCTACAAAAAAAAACAACATTTAATAACCACCTTATTATTTAACTTGTAATGCACTTCAATTATTTCACCTGTTAATCACCTTATTACCTAACATGCAGTGAACCTTGCAACTCACTGTTATGCAACAATTACTATTTTAAATATAACTTGCTGAAGCTCATAAATTCATGTAAAATATTTAGTTGAATAATTTACACACCTTCATAGAAATTGATGTTTCTGTGATAAGTGACACGCGCATCACCAGAGTAAACTCTTTACACTGATGTTTAGTTGTGGTGAGTAAGCACAAACTATATCGAGTTATTTTATTGTTAACTATGGCGAGTGAGATCAGTGAACACGTACCTAAAAAAATGAGCAACACAAACGAAGGCGGAGTGAAGTATGATGCCTGTGTTTGTGTGTGTTTCTGTGTATATGTGTGTGTGTGTGTGTGTACTCACCTAATTGTGGTTGTTAGTTAATTCATACCTGACCCCGACTGTTGCACTGGCCGCTACCTAGAACTTTTCTCCCTGCTCGTGATATGTCATCATTACCTCTTTTTAAACCTATGTATGTTTCCTGCCTCAACTTCAATTTCCAGATGATTCACTTCCTTACAACTCGATAACCGAAAGATATACTTCTTGCCATCCCTGTGATTCCCTAATCTTAAACTTTCAACTGTGACCATTGTTGTTGTGTCCCATCTCTTGGAACATTCTATCTCTGTCCACCTTCTCGAATTCCTCTCCAGTATATTTGTGTTTGTTGTCATATCCTCCCTTATCTCTCTGTCCTCCAGTTGTCGACAGGTCGATTTCCCTTAACCTCTCCTCGTTATAACTGTCCACTTCACTTCATGGATTAGTCTTGTTGCAACCTTTGCCCTTTCTCTAATTTTTTGAAGTGTTTGACCGAAGTGGCGTTTCATACTAGTGCTGAATGCACCATCTTGGACCTGACGTATCAATGTGCCGAATTAATATTGGTAGAATTACGACATATATTGTAAGTAAAATGACACAAATACAGCTAATTGTGACTTTTATTGGGCAGCGTTTCGCTCTCAGGTTGCTTTGTCAAGCTGTATTCAAACAATCATGGACCACAGTGGTTTTATATATAGGCTCAGTGTGAGGGTGCTTTAGTACAAGTAAGTTACAGTAGTTATACTTGTGGAAAATTCAGCTGGGTACAATGATGAAAGAAAGGTTACAAAAGCAATGGGATGTGTAGCATAAAAAAATAGGTTGGGAAAAGTAGATGGGAATGGGTTTGGAAGGTATGTTTCAGTGTCCCTTCTTGTTACATATAGAACATAAGAAAGGTTGGAACACTGCAGTAGGGCCGCTGGCCCAAACTGGGCATGCCCTTTTATGTGTATGAATTATTGTGATGGCAGGTTTACTGTTTGCAGGTGGTTTCTCGATAAGACTTCAGAGATGATGGAAGTGCTCTTTGTTTGGTTGTGTTAGTATCAACGATTATTGCTGATCAAGGTATTTAACCTTTTTTTCTGCCCAAATGCCATTACTACTACAGTTATTATTTGTGTTTCGTCAGTATTGCTTCATGTTTCGACAATTATTGTTTCTAGATTTTCAGTTACACAGCTTCTTCCTACCTGCATTATTTTTTCCTCTACGTCGTGCACTTGTACTGCTTCGTTTTTCTATCACTGCTTCTATCACCATAGCTATTTTTTAATTTCACTGGCCACCTACTTCTTCCAAAATACTTTCACTGATACTTCTTCCTATACTATTATATACCTAGTACCTCGACTAACACTATTCTTAGTACTATACTACCACCACTATTTCTACTACTATTTCTTACAATTCTAACTTACTTACTTTCAATTCTATTCCGTCCTTCCTCCTCACTTTCTGTCAGTCTGTCTTTCTCTGCTGTTTCTGTTAACAACTCTGTCTGGTTTTGGTTTTTCTCTACTATTTCGCCTTACAACTACAATTACAACTACTATTATACTACCATGCTCATGCTTACCTATGGCTTCTATCTTACGCCTTCAAGATCACTACTACAACTACTACTACTTCTACTTTACTACTACGTCTGTTTTCAGTATTATTAAACTCTCCTGCTTCTAGGCCTCTCTTGTGTAAATTCCGGTCTTCTTTTCATTACTTTCTAAGTGCGAGTTAATGGTGTACTCAGTCAGTTATATTTACATGATCTTTCAAGCAATGTTTAAGGTTGAAATGCAAATAATTATTTAACATGAACAAAAGGTGAATTTGTATTAGTGTACTACGAATGATGTGCAACTGTGAACTGTCGTTGAAATGTAAATTTAACATGTAAATTTGTAAATGTGTAAACTTTATGTTGAATTTGTCTGATGAATTGATGTAAAGGTGTCAGGCTTACTGCAGTATATGTGAAAGGTTGAAGGATACGGTACCATACAAGATGATGTAAAATGTTGGGGAAAGTGATAAAAGGCTACGTGCAAGTTCAAAATAAAAAAAAAATAAATTAAACTGTGTGTCATTACAATGCCTAAATATTAAAACAAGAAGGATTAATGGAAGAATATGTACACGATAAAAAACATACCACGGGCGGGGGTTAGAACCGGTGATCAGAGAGTCTCAAAAAACTCCAGGACCGTGCGTTAGCCACTGGAACAGCAGCAGCAGCCACATAAGATTCATCGAAATAGGCTCTTACCCACGGCCCGTGGGTCTGGTTGGTTGCATTCGGTCATTACGATTTCGTGGTGTCATGTTCACGAGAGATTAATTGAGGTGCTTCTGCTCCCTGGATGGTGAATCTAACAGTGGAGGACAAGTGTCCCTAACGCTCTATACTTACTACTACTACTACTACTACTAGTAGTAGTAGTAGTAGTAGTAGTACTACTACTAGTAGTAGTAGTAGTAGTAGTAGTAGCATTACCACTACCAATACTTCTTTTTTCTTCCTCTCTTTTGACCCGTCCCTGTCCCCCAATCGCTCCCATTTCTCTCTGGTGTTACTGTAACTTGTAAATAAATCCAAGTCAGTCGGAAAGGTCGTTATAAGCTTCTCTCTCTCCTATGTGCGAGTTTGCTGCGTATTGTGCATGGGACAAGTCTCTCACATGAAAACTTAGATTTGACGATCGTCAGGATCCTGATAGTGGATCTAACAATAAATACATGTCTCTCACGTGGGAATATTAGATTTATTGACTAAATGTTCATATGGGGATAACTAAGCAGGATAACGAAGGGAGGAGATAAAAAGGATATATGGGAGTTGACAGCAGGGTAACGAAGTTGACAGCATGCTGAGGGAGTTGATAGCAGGATGAGGGAGTTGGCAACAGTGCGAGGGAGTTGACGGGCAGGGTGGGGAAAGTTGACAGCATGCTGAGGAGATTGATAGAGGGTGAGGGGAGTTGGCAACGTGCGAGGGAGTTGACAGCAGGGTGAGGAAGTTGACAGCATGCTGAGGAGATTGATAGCAGGGTGAGGGAGTTGGCAACAGTGCGAGGGAGTTGACAGCAGGGTGAGGAAGTTGACAGCATGCTGAGGAGATTGATAGCAGGGTGAGGGAGTTGACAGCAATGCGAGGGAGTTGACGGCAGTGCGAGGGAGTTGACAGCAGTGCGAGGGAGTTGACAGTGCGAGGGAGTTGACGGCAGGGTGAAGGAGTTGACAGCAGGGTGAGGGATTAACGCAGAGTGAAGCAGTTGAGCTGGATTACTGTCATCGTCATCTTGAGGTGAAGGTAGTTGTTACATTACAAGTAAGTCTGGACTATAACTCGCGGAATAAGGATAATTACAGATGAAGGTCAAAGGTGGACAGAGAACATACTGTTTCTTCAAGGAAAATTATGATAAAATAATTACGATGAAACAGAAAAACAAAACTCTTAGACAAAAATACAAAAAAAGAAAATAGAGAAAATAATAGTAATATAATTTTTCTCAACAAATTAATTTGATTAATTTAAAATTCTTCACAGAGAGAGACAAAATTAAACACAATTAGATTTGACTGTATATTGCAAGATACCTTAACAAGCAGCACTGTAAGGAAGATTAATGAAGAATAAAGAAAACTGCAAACTGTAAAGACAATTTATGAGTGAGATCGAAATGGTAAAGTGTATAACACAACCTTACATATCATTTGATAGACACAGATCCCAAACCATATACTGCGATGCTGAAAACTGTGTCAGTGTGGAATCTCAAACTTGGTTTAATGTGTGAAGGTAGAAAATCTAAGAAGGTGAATTACGAGAGTAAATATTTGTGATTGAACTAATGAGAATTTTTTGGAAATGTTTGGAAATTCTAAGAACAATTGACACTAACTTTGAACAATGTTCTCCAAGAATGAGTGAAACGAGAGATTTCACCAGATGAATTGGACTCAGGGAGAGAATTTTGATGATTAGAGATAACAATATAAATTAAATTTAACACTTCGAGAGTTACACTATAATATTATTGCACTTCTGAAAAGGTAGCTATAAAATGAGTGACGTTTAATGTCTTACAGTGAGGTGAAACCACCGATGTAACCAAAAAATACTCTGAAACAGTTGAAATGAGGAGAATAAAGAAATGAAATATCAGGTCCAGAATATTTGAGTCGGATAACTTCCAATTTCTTGTACAAAAAATATATATTTGCATTATTCGCAAATAACGTTTTCCCTTATTTTGCTTCCATATGCTTTGTAAGAAATGTTGCACAAATCAAGTGAATGGAAGGTGTCCAAAGATAATTTCCTGTAATGAGTGGAATCAATCATCGACCTAGAGATTCTTGTCACCTACATATACCGGGGACTGGCGAACAACGACCAGTTTGACCAACAAGATAAACTTGGATGAAAAAGGTAAGAAAATTTTAAAACAAAGATATTAATACAATGATTCGAGAGAAAGTTCTATATGTAAAGGACAATTTGGGACAAGAGTAGAAGTAAATATGTAAATAAAAGTGTATACCACGTAACTGAGATGCGATAGACTATTGGTACATCCCACTTTCAAAGGATACTCACAAAAACAACTGTGTAGTATCTCGAAGGTTTCTCTGATGTCATAAAGCAATCTACTGGCAACTAACTTACATGATATAAATGATATTTTAAAACAATCATTAACAAGGAAGATTAGTAGCCTGACAGTGATGTTAACTGATGGTGTCGTCAAAATCTTAAGGTCGAGCTCATTAGTTAAAGTAGTCTTTCTTTTCTGCATGAAGCAACAAGCACTTGCACTGATCACCAACATTGTTTTTTTTTCTAAGTGTCTAAGTATTTTGCAAGAAACATTCGAAAAGAATGCTAGAAGAGCGAACATTTTAAGGAATAATGACAACGAAGTTAATACTGATAATAGAGAAAACAAATAACGAGAGATTGTTGATATACTGACACTAAAGAGTAATATGAGGAACTTAATGATGTTTATCAAAAGCATTTATAATTATCTCTTTCCCCAATGATATGTACTGTTAGTTTCTATTAAAATTATTCATCAAGGCTATTATTCATAATTTTTTTCCAGCATTTATATCTCTATTAATGTATTTTAAAAAAAGCAACGTGTTTATGCTAGTGACGGTCGCCAGATCTGTCTCTGGGATAACGGGGATTTCTTCCATTTATTTTTTCTTAATTATCAATGAGTAAACTTGACTATTTTTTTAACTAATTTACTAAATTTTTTTTAATTTTAATTGATAGATAACGCTCCTAAAAATTTCGCCTGTAATGCACATTACACATTTGTAGTGCACATTACACATATCTGTAGTGCACATTACACATATCTGTAGTGCACATTACCATATTTGTAATGCACATACACATTTCTGTAGTGCACATTACGCTTTATTGTAGTGCACATTACACATATCTGTAGTGCACTTTAACACATATCTGTAGTGCACATTACACATATTTGTAATGCACATTACACATTTCTGTAGTGCACATTACGCATATCTGTAGTGCACATTACACATATCTGTAGTGCACATTACACATATCTGTAGTGCACATTACACATATCTGTAGTGCACATTACACATATTTGTAATGCACATTACACATATCTGTAGTGCACATTACACATATCTGTAGTGCACATTACACATATCTGTAATGTACATTACACATATTTGTAGTGCACATTTACACATACCCTGTGTGCAAATTTTACAATATCTGTAATGCACATTACACATATTTGTAGTGCACATTACACATATTTGTAGCGCACATTACACATATCTGTAATGCACATTACACATATTTGTAGTGCACATTATACATATTTGTAGCGCACATTACACACATCTGTAGTGCACTCTTTATTATATTAAATGCACCTTTTTAACTGAAGTGTACTTTACATTTCACCCGAGGTGCACCTTACACCTTCACCTGTAGTGCACCTTGCACCTTCATGTGCAGTACACCGTGCACCTTCATGTGCAGTACACCGTGCACCTTAATAGTACACTTTATGCCTTCACCTGCCATTCCCCTTTCGTATCTTCGCCAGTAACACATCTTCAACCCTCACATGTTCACATTACACAGTAATGTCAAGTTCACCTAACAACTTAATCAGCAGCTCATTTTTGTACCTTCAGTAGAGCTTCTCCCTATGCTTCCTCCTCTTCACTTTACACCACCTTTACTTTAATTCACGTTTTCACCTGTGGTTCACCTTACACCTTTCCCTGTTGCTGACCTGACATCTTCATGTAATCTTCACTTATGTGATTTTCACTTCATTCTGTGACCTAAAGTTCAAGTTACACCTTCACTTGTTCATTTCCACGTTTTGTTAACCCATATCTTGGCATTATCTTTACCTGATAGCCTTATTCGTTCACTTGCTTGCTGTTCACCATTGATCTTCACCTTTTGTTCAGTTTACAACTTTAGTTGTAAAGGGTTACTTAAATTATAATATATGCAAAGGGTTACATAAATTATTATATATGCAAAGGGTTACTTAAACTACAATATATGCAAAGGGTTACTTAAATTACAATATATGCAAAGGGTTACTTAAATTACAATATATGCAAAGGGTTACTTAAATTACAATATATGCAAGTATATCTCTTGTATATTGGCTATTATGAGTGATGGTAAATGTGTTCCATTCTCTGGGTCATCTTACATTGTTGAGAAATGGCTGGTGTGATGAAAATTTTGTGTAATATCTTAGTAATAAGAATTATAAAGAGAGGAAAAATGCAGTTCAGCAAGATACGAGTCGACAAAATATTTCATTTTTTTTTTCATTCATCGTATCATCAGATTTTTGCAGTATTAATGGGTAGCGTCTTTCTCTTATTTTCGTTCACAATCTTCTGCAAGGAAAACTTTTTAAAAGTGAAAAAAAGGTCAAACATCATTTAATGTTTTGGATTGAATCAGTAATCAGAGACTTTTTAGCAAAAACATTAAAGTCGATGATAGTGGATTATGCTCAAAATTTCCCAAACGTAATATTTCTTTATAAAAAAAAGATTTTGAGAGGAATTACAATACAAAACGGCAATATAATAATTTATGAATAACGAACGGGGTGAGACAGATTTAAATGTAGAAAATGATTGTAGTTAGAAGGAAAGTTTTAAAACTGTGCAGTACTGAAAACTTTAACTAGTGCTATGAATGAACGTATAGGCAGGTAATAACGGGAGAAATTGTGGATTAAAAATTTCCCTTCGTTAGCCTGGAAAAACAAGTGAGGTAAATATTGAGACAGTGTTTACCAGATAGCCGAGACAACTTGGTAAACACCACTATCAAATATAATTACAATGATACTTTTTGCAGAATCGCAAATGATTAACTGGGTCATGGAGTAAAATTTCTAGCCCACAGTATGACATAAAGTTTTCTGGTGTCATGGAGTAATCTACTAGCCACAGTATGACATAATGTTTACTGGTGCCATGGAGTAATCTACTAGCCACAGTATGATAATGTTTACTGGTGCCATGTAATAATCTATTAGCCAAAGTATGGCATAATGTTTACTGGTGCCATGGAGTAAACTATTTGCTACAGTATGACCTAATTTTTTACTGGTTGTCATGGAGGGAATCTACTAGCCACGTATGACATAATGTTTACTGGTGTCATGGAGTAATCTACTAGCCACAGTATGATAATGTTCACTGGTGCCATGTAATAATCTACTAGCCACAGTATGATAATGTTTACTGGTGCCATGTAATAATCTATTAGCCAAAGTATGGCATAATGTTTACTGGTGCCATGGAGTAATCTACTAGCTACAGTATGACATAATGTTTACTGGTGTCATGGAGTAATCTACTAGCCACAGTATGACATAATGTTTACTGGAGTCATGGAGTAATCTACTAGCTACAGTATGACATAATGTTTACTGGTGCCATGGAGTAATCTACTAGCCACAGTATGGCATAATGTTTACTGGTGCCATGGAGTTTAATTCTACTGCGCAGTATGACATAAAGTTACTAGGTGTCATGGAGTAATCTACTAACTACAGTATGACATAATGTTTACTGGTGCCATGGAGTAATCTACTAGCCACAGTATGGCATAATGTTTACTGGTGCCATGGAGTAATCTACTAGCCACAGTATGACATAATGTTTACTGGTGTCATGGAGTAATCTACTAACTACAGTATGACATAATGTTTACTGGTGCCATGGAGTAATCTACTAGCCACAGTATGGCATAATGTTTACTGGTGCCATGGAGTAATCTACTAGCCACAGTATGACATAATGTTTACTGGTGTCATGGAGTAATCTACTAGCTACAGTATGACATAATGTTTACTGGTGCCATGGAGTAATCTACTAGCCACAGTATAACATAAAGGTAAATATGGGTTTTCAAATTTTCGTTACCAGAAAGTTTCATAGTCTGATACTGAGGTTGACGACTGATATCTTAAAGATCATCAGATCGAGCTCAGGCATCCCTTTTGCTTTCTTTTTTATACGAAATTTTGGGAAAAGCATTGATCATGAGCATTAGTATTCGTATCTTCTATCAGGAAGTATTTCGAAAGTTATAAGTTAAAAATCATCTAGTGATGAATTAATCATGGTGGTAGCTAATACCATTGCTGTCAGCATGCATCATCAGTGGCAGCAAAATTAATCCCGATAAAAAGTGAAACAGATTATTTTTGAGAAGACATTGGTGTCAGTCTTACAAACTTTTTCAAATGAGACTTGAAAAAGATTGTACCCTCATCTCTGTCTATCTTCCCACAGATCTATGCTTCAAGTAATCTACCAACTGACCCAAGTTATCTTCCGTTCCCAACATCCATAAGGTTAGTACGTTCTGAACACCTTGACGTTCTTGGGATATTTTCCTGTCATTTACCTTCCTTGTTGTCGTCTCCCACACCTTGTTGACATCTCCCTCACCTTGTTGTCGTCTCCCACACCTTGTTGTCTCCATCACCTTGTTGACATCTCCCTCACCTTGTTGTCGTCTCCCTCACCTTGTCGTTGTCTACATCACCTTGTTGTCGTCACCTTCGCCTTGTTGTCGTCTCCCTCACTTGTTTGTCGTCTGCCTCATCTTGTCGTCCTCTCCCATTTCTTGTCATCTCCCTTACCTTGTCGTCTCACCGTGTCGCTTCTCATACCTTGTTTTCGTCTCCCTCACTTTGTTGTCGTCTCCCTCACTTTGTTTTCTTCTCCCTCACCTTGTCGTCCTCTCCCACACCTTGTTGTCATCTACCTCACCTTGTTGTCGTCTCCCTCACCTTGTGGTCGTCTCCCTCACTCTTTCGTCGTTTCGCTCAGTTTGTTGTCGATTCACTATGTTGTCGTATCCCACATATTATTGTCGTTCTCCCTCACCTTGCTGTCATCCCTCTTATATTTTTGTCGTCTCCCTCACCTCGTTGTCATCTCTCTCATGTTGTCGTCTCCCTCACCGTGTCGTCCACTACACCTTGCTGTCGTCTCCCACAGCCTGTTGTCGACTCACTTTGTTGTCGTGTCCCACATATTGTTGTCATCCCCCTTCACCTTGTAGTCTCCCTCATCTTGCTGTCGTCTCCCACATCTTGTTGTCGAGTTACACATGTTGTTTGACCCCCCTCACATTGTTTTTGTCACACATGTTGCTGTCTCCCTCACATTGCCAAATAAATTACATTAGGCAAGAAATTCCATTTCCTTCATAAATTACACTGCCGAATGAATTAAATTTCTTAATAAATGACTCTGTCTAATTATTTACATTGCATAAGGAACTGTATTCTAAGTATCAGTTATCACTATGTGGCTCAACTAACCCCCTAGTTTCATTTTTTAAAAATTAATTACGTCTTCAAATATTCCATCTGGAAAACATTCCCTCCAAGAGACGATTTTTCGCAGATCAAACTCAAAAATAATGGAGGTTTCCTCCTCATATTATTTTCATTTGATTTAAATCATTTATTTTTTTCCTAACCAGTATTTTATTTAAGTTTTCCTGGATATCTCAAAAAATGCTTTCGTCATGTGCTTCTTTAAATTTCACGTGAAATGCACTTCACACTTACACCTTTAGTACACTTTACCACTTCATATTTAGTGCGCATTACACCTTCACTACTGTGCACCATTAATTTTCACTAGTGGTGCACCTTACTCCTTATCCTGTACTGCACTATTAGTGCTTTGAATACATTTTAAGGTAGCATATCCTCTCTAAGATCATTATCTAAGTTTAAATATTGAGAGAAAAAAATTTGCCCAAAGTATTTCTTTTAGAAAAAAAGTTAATGTTCACTAAAGGGGAGTGAAACAGAAAAGTCCATACAAAAGAACCTGTGTAAATATGAGCAATATGAGAGAACACATAAAAGAACAACAGCTATATTCGCATTTATCATAGAGTTCACAATGGTGAGTGAACATAGAACAACACACCTGAAACTGCTGCTAAAAACATTCAATGTAGGAAAAGGTTTTTGGGTGCCTTATTGCTTTGTGTGTGTGTGTGTGTGTGTGTGTGTGTGTGTTTTGTGTGTGTGAGGACGAGAGAGAGAGGAGAGAGAGAGAGGGAAAAGAGAGAGATGAGAGAGAGAGAGAGGGGGAGGAGAGAGAAGAGGGGAGAGAGAGAGAGAGAGAGAGAGAGAGAGAGAGAGAGAGAAAGGGGTTCGTAACATTATTGCACAGTTACAAAAAGTCATTCGCCCCCCTTTACTTCCAAGTTCCCTTTCTACCTGTAATATCTATTCTCCCGGTAGTGTTCCCTTTTTCGGTGGTGTACCCTTTCTCAGTGGTGTACCTTCTTTTCAGTGGTGTACATTCTATCAGTGGTGTACCTATTTTCCCGTGGTTTTACCTACTATCGTGGTGTACCTTCATATCAGTGGAGTACCTACTATCAGTGGTGTACCTACATCAGTGGTGTCCCACTATCAGTGGTGTACCTACTATCAGTGGTGTACCTACATCAGTGGTGTACCTACTATCAGTAGTGTACCTACTATCAGAGGAATACCTCCTATCAGTAGTTGAGGACCCAGGCATTAATCTGCTTTACTAGAAGTAACTATCACAAACCACTTAAACCCTTTTCCTTGTTTTGCCTTCCAAAAACTTCCTAAAACTTATCATTTTTCTTCCAGCAGTTAGTAATCCAAACATGTGTATTTTCCCCACCGATAACCTGCAACCAAACTTTATCAGTTCAGTCAATAACCTAACCATCCCAGAAATACCCTTCCCTTAGTAGCTGTCATTGTATCCAACCAGAAGCTAATATTGCGACCATTAGTTTACATTCCACAGTAGTTATTCTTGTACCAACAGTTAACCTCCGCCAATAGTTTATACTTGTACAAATAAATACATATCTATCAGATGGAATCTTTTCCTCAGTAGTTATACCTTGTACCAGTAAATCACCTGTACCGAGACGTTATAATTCCACGACTAGTTTTAGCCTTCACCATAGTTATAATTCCAAGTATTTATACTTCCAGTTTTTACCAAATCCACTGTAAAAAGTAACAAAATGTTAACATTATAAACTTAGGTCTCTATGTTTTGTTATTATAGTCACATCTGATATTTGCAAAGACTATCACATAAGTTATTGTTATCTTCGTGGTAAAGTTGTAAGAATAAAGTGGCAACTTTCAGCTCACCAGGAGCTATGTCAAGCTGTTACAAACAATACATGACACAGTGGGTTATATAGGCCAGAGTGAGTTGTAGTACAAGTAGAACAGTAGTTATACATGTGGAAAATTCAGCTGGTACATGAGAAAGAAAAGGTTACAAAAGCAATGGATTGTAGCAAAAAAAATAGGTTTGGGAAAATGTAAATGAATGGAGTTTGAGAAGGTAACGTTTTACAGTGTCCCTACTCTGATACATAAGAACAAGAGAAAGGATGAACCAATGCATTAGGCCTGGCTGGCCAAAACAGGGCAAGCCCTTTTTATTAAGATTAATTATGTGATGGCAGGTTAAACTGTTTTCAGGAGGATTCTCCCCAAAGACACAGAGATAAGTAGCTGGCCTTTGTTTTGTTTTGTAGTTTGAAACACGAATTAAAGGCTGACTCAATGTATTTACTTTTCTGCGCAATGCCATACAACTACAGTTTATTATTGTTTTCGTCAGTATTGCTTTAGTTTCGACAATAAAATTATCCTAGATTTCAGTCGCACAGCTATCACCTACCTGCATATTTTTCCCTCTACTTTCCCGCTGCAACTAGACCTGCTATCATTTTCTGTCACTGCTTTCTATCACAACTATTTCTAATATCACTACGACTT
This sequence comes from Cherax quadricarinatus, assembly GCF_026875155.1. NCBI lineage: Eukaryota > Metazoa > Arthropoda > Malacostraca > Decapoda > Parastacidae > Cherax > Cherax quadricarinatus. The sequence continues at coordinate 4,470 of NW_026478579.1, read as the reverse complement.
CTTCCCAAAACTACTATCACTGCTACTTCTATTACCACTACTACTACTAGTACCCTCTACTACCACATTACTATTACTACTAGTACTACTACACCTACAATACTACTATTACTTGCCAATACTACTATTCTACTTCAATTTCTATACCGTCCTTCCTCCTCCCTTTCTGTCGTCGTCTTTCCTCAGCTGTATCCTGTAAACACTGGTTTTGATTTTTCTCTACTATTCTCGCCATTACAACTACAATTACAACTACTATTAATACTACCAACTGCTCCAGCTTTACCTCTGCTTCTATCTTCGCCTTCAACGAACACTACTCCAACACAACTACTACTACTACTACTACGTCTTTTTCAGTAAAATTAACTCTCCCTGCATCCCTACCTCTCTTGTGTAAATTCCCGGTCTTCTTTTCTCATTACTTTTCTAATGCTGAGATAATTGTGTACACAATGTTATATTTACATATCTTAAGCCAATGTTTAAGGTGAAATTGCAAAATAAATAATTAAACATGAACAAAAGGTGAATTTGATAGGTAAACAACGAAGAATGTGCAACGTGAACTGGTACGTTAAAATGTAAATTTAAACATGTAAAAATTGTAAAGTGAACTTTAAGTAGAATATTGTCTGAAAAATTGCAGGCAAATGAGGTCAGGCTTCTGCAGGTAAATTGAAAGGTGAAGGCTACGCTACCATACAAGATGAAGTAAAATGTGGAAAATGATAAACAGTGCTTACGAAAGCAAGGTACAAAATAAAAAAAAAAAAAAATTAAACTGTGAGTCACTATTAATGCCTACAATCGAAAACAAAGGATTAATGGAATGAATATGTACACGATAAAAACCATACCACACGGCGTGTTAAGAACCCGTGATTCAGAGAGTCCTCAAACTCCAGAACGTCGCGTAGCCACTGAACACAGCGTACCACAATAAGATCATCGAACTACCTAGGCTCTACTCCCACGCCCTGGTCCCTGGTTGGTTTGCAACCGTGTCATTACGATTTCGTGATACACACATAACCCCCCACATAAAAGAGATAGCCTTACGACGACGTTTTTCGGTCCGACTTGGACCATTGACAAAAGTCACACTAACAGAGGTGGAGCAGACGGCAATATATAGGCAGGAAGAGGTGGAGGTAAGTATAGTAGTCGTAGTAGTAGTAGTATGTAAGTAGTATTAGTAGTAGTAAGTAGTAGTAGTATTATTAGTATTAGTAGTAAGTAGTAGAAGAAGAAGTAGTAAACGAAATGTAATATAATACCGACAGGAGATAAAATTAAGACACATGTGCACAACCCCCGGCGTGCAACCCCATCGTAGACGTATCGCCCTCCAGCCATCCTACTGGATGGCGAAACGTCCACAACAAAGGCAACCAGACGCCACACATGTGTCTTAAACATAATTTTCTTAATTCTCTTACAAATCAGTATTGTTAAATTTAAACCCAGGTGCCGGATAGTGCAGATGTTCTACGAGTTCCCCTAATAATGAGCAAATCATTCCTCCGACCCTGACTTTCGCTTGGCAGATTTCAATAGGACTGAAACAAATTACTTAGTTGTGTCTGAACGGAATGACCTGACTAGGGGTCCCAGGGACGGGTGTGATGGTTGCCGAAATGATGCTTTCCAGTGCATAGTTTCTAGCTGCTCAGATCAAAATATGTTCCAAATATGGAAACCAATCACACCAAAAAAGATCCTAAAAGGGATGAACAAAAGATTAAAATATCTGATTGGACAAAAGAGAGGCATATATAAGGCAAATCAAAAGAGGATAGGGGCAATTAAGAAATCGATAATCTTTAAAGAGAGAAATAAAAAAGAAAGGGAATTTAGAAAAGCAAATAGGAAATTATGAGGTTAAAGTTGCAAGAGAATCGAAGACTAACCCAAAAGGATTCTTTCAGGTATACAGAAGTAAGATCAGGGGACAATATAGGGCCCACACAAAGTTCCCACGGGTCAGCTACACTGAACATGATAAGGAAATTGTGTAGATTTATACACATACTCCTCACAGTTTTTACACAGAAGATACCAGCGATATTCCAGTAATGATAAAATAATGAATAACAGGACGATAATAAATGTGCACTATTAGGGTCACAAAGACATGTCCATAGGCAAATAGATTAATTAAAACCTAACAAAACCCCATGGGCCCTGAATGAACTGTATGGCAAGTGGTTCAAAAGGATGTTAAAGAGGAGGCATAGCACACCTTTGCTTAGCTATTCAAATAATCACTACACACTGGCATGGATGCCAGATAGAGTGGAAAAATGGCAAATGGTTAAACCATATTCAAAACATGTGACAGGTCCTTAGCTTCTGAACAATAGACCAAAAAGCTAACCACCATAGTGGTAAAAATTTATGGAATCAATAATTGCCGAGGCTTTCCGGTAGCCCCACCTTGAAAAGCCATAAATAAATCCAACTGAAACTCAACATGATTTTACAAAGGGGCGTTTCCTGCCTTACCGACTATAAAATAAACTTTTTATCACTAAGTTATTAAGAGGAGGTAGATCAGGTAAAGACTATGATAATGATTATATGGACTTCAGTAATGGCTTTTGACAGTGACCCACATCAGGAGACTATTGAGGAAAATTAAAGCAACAATGGAAAAGGAGGATATATTTTTTCCAGGATAGAAGGCATGTGAGACAAATAGCATGCAGAGAGTTTGCATAATTGGGAGAATCATAGTGGTGAAGCGTCACGTCGTGTTTCCACTAGGGGTCAGTGTTGGGCCCCCTTTGTACACAATCTACCAAACGACAAAGATTAGGGCATAAAGAGCGAACCACGGCAAGCATAGCCGATGACACCAAAATAGGCCGTCGAATTCATTCTGACGAGGACTGTCGAGCACTCCAGGCATATTTGAATAACGAGCAGAGGTCGGAGAAGTGGCAGAGCAGTTTAATAAAGACAAATGCAAAGTTCTAAATGGTTGGACAGGTACATAACCCTGCCACATATAACTAAATAATGTATAATCTTAATATTCGTAATGTCGAAAAAGATTTATGATTTCTACTGGTTGCAGTAATCTGAAACCAAGACAACAGTTGCATTAATGTTCGCAATAAAATGCGAAATCGAATCCTTGGCTTCATAACAAGAAGCCAAAAATAATAGAGTATCCCATGAGGTTCTTCAACACTTATACTTCCTTGTTAGGCCTCATTTAGATTAAGCTGCACAGTTTTGGGTCACCGTAATTATACAGTAATGGATATAATTCTCTAGGAAAATGTACAAAGAGAGGATGACAAAGATGATCCCATGTATCAGAAACCTTCCCTATGAGGATAGACCAAGGGCCCTGAAACTGCACTCCCTAAAAAGACGTAGAATTAGGGGGGATATGCTAGAGAGTAAATAAGTGGAGAACAGGAATAAAAAAGGGGATGTATAAATAGTGTGCAGAAAATATCTAGCCTAGACAGGACTCCGCAGCATGGTTATAATTGTAAAAATCAGATTCAGGAGGGATAAGGAAAGTAAAGGTTTGGTAATAGGTTGGGATGATGGGAAAAAACTCCCAAACCGTTATGGGCCCAAAATTTTGTACTTTAAAAAAAAGGTTTGGGTAAATCATGAGTAATGGGGGGGGTGTGATTGGACCTGATAGCTTGTGCTAACAGGCGGTTGCCTTTTTCCTCCCTTAAATCAATGTGACCTGACCTGATAGGTTGGGTGCATTGGCTTAAACCGGAGGGACTTGGACCGCCTCGCATGGGCCAGAGGCCCCTTTTCAGGTTCCTTTTTCTTATGTTCGTTTTTAAGTGTACACATTATGAAAATGTGTTTATAGTAGAGTGGTTTTTAGGAATTTATGGTACACATTTGTAAAAATGTTTCGTAGTAGTGGTTTTTAAGTGAAGTAATGGTACACAGAAAGAAAAATGTGTGTTTGGGAGTAGTGTGTTTTGTAGGATGTATATTTGGGACACATGTTGTATAAAGTGTGTTCGTAGTGTGTGTTTGTATATGAAATGTACACAGATGTATATAATGTGTTTCGAGTAGTGTTTGGTATTAGATATGTGACACATTATGTAATAGTGTGTTCGTAGTGTTGTTGTATGATGTATATGTTACACATTTGTAATTTGTGTCGAATAGTTGTTTTTATGGTATATTGTACACAGATGAAAAAAAAGTTGTTCTATAGTGTTTTGTATGATAAATGGTACACATGATGTATATGTGTGTTTGTAGTATGTGTTTGTAGTGTGTATATGTTTTCACATGTATGTATATAAGTTTGTTTGAGTAGTGTGTTTGATAAGTTATGGTTTCCCATGTAAGTAATATGGTTTGTAGTAGGTTTTGTAGGATGTTATGGTACACAGTAGTAAAATTGTTTGATAGTTTTGTAGGATGTATAGTGTAATGAAAGTGAAAAAAAGCACAAAAAAATTTTTTCTT
>NW_026478568.1:0-24600 GCF_026875155.1 Cherax quadricarinatus | reverse complement strand
TTAAGCAATTGAAAGTTTCAGTTTTTTAGACAAATCCATTCATAAAAATTTTGAAAGGGTTTAAAACCCGAAAAAGCCAAAATGACCCCTCAGTTAAAACCCAGAGAAAAGGTTAGAGTAGGGCCCCCCCCTTTTCAGAGGGAAGAAAGGTCCGGGCTGTGGGATAAAAAAATACAGTTGTAGTATACACAGACTTTGAAAAGTTTCAAAATTTACCTGGTTGAAAAAAAACAAAACATTTAGGAAAATGGGGAAAAAGTAATGGGGTCTAAAAATTCCTACAAATGAACAAAAAGTAATATAAAAAGTAAATTCCCGGGGAAAGCCATGTTTAAAAAGTCGCCCAAAGGGGGCAGTACTTGTCCCATTCAAATTTTCCCACATTTTGAATAGACAGAAAATGATTGCCAAGCCCCTTTTTTTCTTTGCAGAACCCAGATCCCATGGGGCCTCCTTTTAGACAGCGGCCCCCAAATACACAGCCCCAAATTTTTCCAAAGGGGGCCATTAAAAAAAATTAAAAGAAAAGGAGAAATTTTTAATTTTCAATATAAAAATTTTGAAGAAAAAAAAATAGTCTAATCCAATTTAAACCAACAAAGGGGGAAAAGTTTGAAGGACCTGGGGTGTTTTCAGCTATTTTGACCCTTTATGACACCTACTGTAGGAAAAAAAAAGATGGATAAGGGAAACCCTTAAAAAAACTAGGTGAACCCATGTGGTTTTCAAATACGTGTTCTGGGGAAATGGTAAATGGCCCCCTTCAAGGCGGAATATTCAGACCGGAGATGTAAAAAACTTTCACGGGCACAATGTTATCACCAAAAACTACTGGGAAAAAGTTTGAAGGGTCCTGTTTTTTTCGGGAACACGGCGAGGGATAAATGCAACTTGGAACCCCTGGGGGTTTTGGCCCAAAAATTCACAAAAAATCACTCAAAATGAAACAAAAAATAGCGGGATAAACAATCCCACTAAAAAGAGGGGGCCTGAGTAAGGAAAATCTAATTCCCAAGGGCCCAAAGACTATTAAATTGTGATATAAGGGGGAACCAAAATAGACACCTGGTGTCTTCAAAACACTGGAACCCAAAAGTGTACTGCAAATGCTTTTTTTGTATTCAGCTTGGGTGCCACTTTAACAGCCTGGTTGATAGCCCTTTCACCATGAGGCGGGTTCAGGACAGGCCCCGGGGGATGTTCCCCTAAAAACCCTTAAAGGGATTTCCTGATTTAAACATATTTAACACACCCCCCCCGGGTCCAATATGCCAGTTGTGATGGCTGACTGTTTTGAAAACCCCCCTTCATTCCCCCCAAAAGTTATGGTTTTTACCAAAAAAAATTGGTTTTTTCAAAAGTAAAGTTTTCGGAGGACCTTTGGGGGAAAAGCCCTTTTTTTACATTTAAAAGTTGATTTTGATTTAGTTTTTTGATATTTTCTTCAAACCCAAAGCTTTTTTAAGTTTTCTTATCATCTGTAGGCCGACGGGATTATTGGATGGCCCGTCTGTGTGAATCCTTCTGTATCCCCCCCAACTCTATTTTTACAATAAAATTAAAAGGATTTTTTAAATGATGAACCAACCTCCAGTAAAGTTTTTTTCTTCATTTAATTTTTTTCCCTGTTTTAATAATTTTAAAAGCTTTTTTCGGATTTTTTTTTGTTGAATAATTTTTTTTTATTACAATCTTTTAACCTACTTTTTAAAACATATATTTTAAATTTTTAAAACCTACATTTAAAACTATATTTTTTAAAATTTTCTCCTTTTAAAAAATTTTATTAAATTTTTTTCCGTTAAAAATATATTTTTTTACAATTTTAACCTACATTTAAAAAAATTATTATTCCCAATTTCTAACCATACAGTTAAAAACCTATATTTTAAAATCTTCTAACCATACAGTTAAAAATTTTATTTCATCTTTAACACAAAACCTTTTATTTTATTATCTTTAAACAACAAAAACCTTTCAACTTTCTTTTTCTTTTTTCTTTTGTCTTTATAATATTCCAAAAAATGATGGGCCCAAACTTTGATTTTTTTTTTAATTTCTTCTGTTTTTATATTATTACTTTCACCCCAACTTTCTGTTATTATTTTATTTTCTATCACCACCTAATCCTTCTGTTTTAATTTAGTTACTATCACCACCTACATCATTTCTGTTTTTATATTATTCTATCACCACCTACTCATTTTGTTATTATATTATTTACTATCACCCCTACATATTTTTATTAATTGGTTACTATCACCACCACATCATTTTGTTATTTATTAGTTACATCACCCCCAAATCTTTTTTGTTATTATTTAGTTCTATCCCCACCTACTATCTTGTTATTATTTGTTCTATCCCCACCTACATCATTTTGTTATTTTTTAGTTATATCACCACCTCTATTTTGTTATTATTTTATTTACTATCCCCCCTACATCATCTTTTTTATTATATTAGTTACTTCACCACCTACTTTTTGTTATTATATTATTTTCTATCACCACCTAATCATTTTCTTTTTTATATTGTTCTATCCCCACCTACTCATCTTTTTTTTATATTGTTACTATCACCACCACTCATCTTTGTTTTAAATTTTGTTACTTCCCCACCTACTCTCTTTGTTATTTATTTTACTTCCCACCAAATCCTTTTTTTTTATATTGGTTATATCCCCACCTACTATCTTCTGTTATTATATTATTTACTATCCCCCTCTCATCTTTGTTATTAATTATTTTTCTATCCACCCCCTCATTTGTTATTATATTATTTACTATCACCCCCTAATCATTTTGTTATTATATTGTTCTTCCCACCTACTACCTTCTGTTTTTATTTTTTTACTATCACCCTACAAATCTTTGTTATTATTTTGTTACTTCACCACCTACATCACCTTTGTTTTATATAGTTACTATCCCCACTACATCATCTTCTGTTATTATATTAGTTTTATCCCCCCTCATATTTCTGTTATTTTTTATTACTATCCCCACTACATCACCTTTGTTTTTTATTAGTTACTACACCCCCTACATCATCTTTGTTATTATATTGTTCATCACCACCTCATCACTTTTTATTATATTATTTACTATCCCCACCTACATCACTTCTGTTAATTTTTTGTTTATCACCACCAAATATTTCTGTTATTTATTAGTTATATCACCACCTACATACTTTGTTATTATTTTTTCTATCACCCCTACATCTCTTCTTTATATCAATTTGTGTTATGATGAAAAAAATAAGTCTCTTGTATCCTGCAATGTTTAATTGAAGTATTTTTGTTTTGTTTTATTAAGAAACTTTTTTAAAAAAAAATAAGAAAGTGTGTTGTTAATATTTTGCGCAGCAAGATATACACAATGAAGGTTGTGGCGAGTGAAGTAGCCAGTACAAAAATAAAATGGGTTTTCGCAGCACAGATAACAATGACGGTGTGTGCAGAGGACATAGTCACATGTACAAAAAATAAATTTTTGGTGCGCAGCCCGTATACAAAATGAAGGGGGGTGCAGAGTGAGTAGTCAATTACAACAAAAATTTGGTGGAGCGCACAGATATACCAATGACAGGGGTGTGCAGAGGAAGTTTTCAACATTGGGGAAACCAAAATTAAATAGGGTGGCAGGTGATTTTTACTTCAAAATTAGGTGGGCCCGGGGGGGTAGTGACGTGTCACATTACAACAATAAAAGGGGCAGCAGCACAGTATACACAATACGGTGTGTGCAGGTGAGTGTACATTTAAACAATAATATGGGCAGCGACAGATATTTCACAATGAAGGTGTGTGCGGTGACGTGTCAAGAACAAATATGGGGCAGCAGCCCGTTACACAAGAAGGGTGTGCAGATGACGTGTCATTGTAAACAATAATATGGGCGCAGCAAGAGTACACAATGACAGGTGTGTGCAGCTGGTAGTCAATGTCAACAATAATAAGGTGCGCCCCAGGAAAATGAAGGTTGGCAAAGAAATTATAATTAAAAATTGTTTACCCCCCTTTAAAATTAAATTTTGGTTATTTTTTCCCCGGAAAATTTCACAAAAGAAACCAAAATTAATTAAAATTTGTCTCATAAATGTGTTGGTATATTTAATTTTCACACTGAACCAAATTTACATTTTAATGAAATGTTTAAATTTTAATAACGTGTTGTTTACCCCTCAGAAAATGTTTTACTGGGTGTTAGTGGAATGGGTGGGTACATCGGTGTTTTGTGGGTGTGTGGGTCACATCTGGGTTGTGGCTGGGGGTGGGCAATCCCGGGGTGTTGTGGATGGTGTGTTTTTCCAAAACTGGGTGTTAGTGGACTGGTGTGTGTCCTTGGGTGTTGTGGATGGTTTTGGTCAATCCCGGGTTTTTTTTTGGTGGGTGGGGGGGACATCTTGGTGTTGTGGGTGGGTGGGTCACATCCCGGTGTTAGTGGCTGGTGTGGTTCATCCCGGGTGTTAGTGGTGGTTGTGAAAATTGGGTTTTTAGTGGAAAGGGGGTTGTGGGGGGTTTAAAATCCCGGGTGTTAGTGGCTGGTTGGTACATCCTGGGTGTTAGTGGACGGGTGGTCACATTGGGTGTTGTGGATGGTTTGGGGCCCCTCCTGGGTTTTTGGCTGGTGTGGTCCTCCCGGGGTTTTTTGGATGGTGGGTCCCACCTGGTGTGTTGCTGAGTGGTACTCCTGGGGTTAGTGGACGGGTGGGTTCATCCGGGGTTTTGTGGACTGGGGTGGGGGCATTGGGTTTATTGGTGGTGTGGGTCTATTGGGTTATTGGTGGCTGGGTCGCCCCTTGGTGTTGTGGATGTGTGGTCATCTGGGTTAGGGGGTGGTGTGGGTTATCTGGCATTGTGGGTGGTTGTCTATCCTGGGGTTAGTGTGGGGTGGGGTGCTTTGGTGTTATGATGGGTGGGTGATCTTATGTTAGGATGGTGTGGGGTTATTTTTTTAAGGATGGGGTGGGTCAACTGGGTGTTGTGATGGTTGGGTATACTGGGTTTAGTGGACTTTTTGGCTCGTTGGGGGTTGGGGGTTTGGTGGGGGCAATCAATGTTTGTGACTGGGGGGTAATTTTTTTGTTAGGGACTGGTGTGGTTGCTCCCGGGGGGGTTGTGCGTGGGTTTCATCCCGGGTTTTTTGGGTGGGGTGGTTCAAACCCGTTTTTTGGGTTTTTGGGGGGGCTCATGGGTGTTAGTGGACTCTGGGGAATCCTTTTTAAAGGGGCTGGTGTGGGTTGCATCCCGGTTGTTAGTGGGGCTTTTGGGTTTGGGCTAATCCCGGGTGTTAGTTTTTGGTTGGGGCATCCTGGGTTTAAAAAGATGGTTTGGGTGCATCCCGGTGTTAGTGGACTTCTGGGGTATATTCTCTTTCAGAAAACTGGTGTGGGTCATCCTGGGGGGGTATGATGGTGGGGTGACCCGGGTTAGTTGGGCTGCTGTGCACCATCCCGGGTGTTAGTAAAAGATGTGGGTTAAACTGGGTTTTGGGAAAAGGGGGGTTGCATCCTGGTGTTAGGGGTGGTGTGGGTTCTTTACTGGGGGGTTAGTTGGGCTGTGTGGGTCAAACCCTGGGTTGGGTTTTGTTTTAAATGGTGTGGTCAAACCTGGGTGTTAATTGACGGTGGGGTGCATCCTGGGTTAGTTGAATGCTGTGGTCCCTCTGGGTGTTAGTTGATGATGTGGGTTAAAGGGGTGTTTATGGGCTTTTGGGGGTTCATCCTGGGTTTATGCTGGTGTGGGTTTCCTTCGGGGTTGTGGGCTGTGTGGTGCTTTTGGGTGTTGGTTGGTGTGGGCACTCTTTTTGTGATGGTGTGGGTCATTTTTTGTTGGGTGGTGTGGTTCATCCTGGGTGTAGTTGCTGGTTGGTCCATCTGGGTGGTATGGACTGTGTGGTCGCTCCTGGGTGTTAGTGATTTGGGGGGGTTAATCTTTTGGGGAGGTGTGGGTTCATCCTGGGTTTGTGGGTGGTGTGGGTTGACCCGATTTTTGTGGGCTTTTTGTGGGTTCCATTTGGGGGTTAGTGGATGTGGGTTCATTTGTATTAGTGGATTTGGGGTGGTTGCCTGGTTTTTAGGGGGTGGTGTGGGTTCATCTGGGTGTTAGTTGCCCTGTGGGTCACCCTGGGGTGTTTAAATATGGTGTGGGTCCATCCTGGTGTTATGGTTTGGGGTTATTTTTCTTTGGAGGTGTGGGTTGATCCCGGGTGGTAGTGATGTGTGGGTATCTGGTGTAGTGGCTTGGTTCCCTCCCGGGGTTTCAAGGTGTGGGTTCTCCCGGGTTTAGGAAAGGTGTGGGTTCACCCGGGGTTATGGGGCTGGTTTTTGGTTTTCTATGGGGTTTTTTGGGCTCTGTGGGTCAACCTGGGTTTTGTTAAATGGTGGGGTCCCTCCTGGGTGTTTTTGACTGGTGGGGTTATCCGGGGTTGTGGGCTTTGTGGTCATCTGGGTGTTAGTTTACTGTGTGGGTTTTGCGGGTGTTAGGGGCTATTGGGGGGTTTCATCCTGGGTGTTGGGGGACTGGTGTGGTTTTCCTTTGGTGTTGGGGTGGTGGGGTTTCATCCTGGGGGTTATTTGGGCTGTTTTGGTTGATTGGGTGGTAGTCGGGGTTTGTGGGTCCAAACCTGGGGTGTTGATGTGTGGGGTGATCTGGGTGTTAGTGGATGTGTGGAATCCGGTTTAGGGATTGTTTGGGGCAAACCCGGGTGTTAGGATTTTTGGGGCCCTCTTTGGGTGTTTTTTGGGGCTGTGGGGTTCATCCTGGTGTTAGGGGACTGGGGTGGGTTTTCCCTGGTGTTTGGGCTGGTGAGGGGAAACGGGGGGTTTGTGACGCTGTGGGGGGTTTCCCGGGTGGTAGCGATGGTGGGGTTCCTGGGTTTGGGTGGGGGTTGCTCCCGGGGTTAGGGGACTGTGTGGGTGCACCCTATGTGGTGCTGTGGGTCCCTCCCGTTGTTGCGATGTTGTTTCCCGGGTGTTAGTGTTTTTTTTGTTTTTTTTCTGGGTGTTTGATGTGTGGGTTGCATCCCGGGTGTTATGGACTGTGTGGTACTTAAAAGGGGTTTAGTGAAACAGTGGGGTCCCTCCCGGTGTTGCGAAAGGTGTGGGACACTTTGGGGGTAGGGGCTGGGGGTTATCCTGGTTTAGGGACTGGGGTGGTTGCACCCCGGTTGGGGGCTGGGGGGGTTTCATCCCGTGTGTTGTGGATGTGTGGGGGTTTCGGGTGGTATCGATGGTGTGGGTGCATCCTGGGTGTTTTTATGTGTGGGTTGATTGGGTGTTAGTAGCTGGGGTCCCAGGTTTAGGGGATGTGTGGGTACATCCCCGTTGTTAGAGATGATGTTTTTCCATTGGGGTTTTAGTGGTCGTGTGATTTTTCCTTTTAGTGAATTGGTTTTGGGTTTATCCTTTTATGGATTTTTAGGTAAATGTGGTTGTAAGGGTCAAACCACAAGGGGGAGGACTTTAGCCCCTCTTTTTTAGTGGGGGTGGGGAAAATGGGGAAAAAATTTTTGGGGGTTGATTGGGTTTTAGTTAACCGGGGGTTTTTTTTAGGGGGGTTTGGGTTGATCCCTGATTTGGGGGCATTGGGTTGATATGCCGTTTAAATTTTTCCCTATGGTTGTCAGACAACTTACTTTCTAAATAGTTGAAATGTGAAAGAAAAAAAAATGTCCTAAAATAGAAAATTAATTTTAAAAAGCCAGTGGTCAAAAGAAGGATTAAGGAAAAAAAAGAGGGAGGGACAATTTAAGAAATATAAATCAGTGAAAAAAGGAAATAAAAAAAATAGAAACAAAAAGATAATGATTAGGTTGAAAGAACAAAATTAACCCCCCGGGGAAAATTTTTGATAAAATAATGGGAAGATGGCCCCTTTGAAAGTTTTTTTCAACTCACAAAAGATAAAAAATTTTGTAGAATTTTTTAACCATTTTCCTAGTTTTGTAAGGGAAGATACTAGATTTTCCAGAAAATTTTAATAAAAAGAGAAGGATTTTTAAACTATGCTGATTAGGGGGCAAAAACGGTTTGGGAATTAGATAAAAAAACCTAACAAACCCAGGGGGGTTTTTAAATGAATAAAGGGTTTAAAGGAATTAAAAAGAAATTAGCAAAAACCGGCCAATTTTTAACTATATGAAATGGGGAATAAGTGGGGAAAAACAAATATGATAACTATTTTTAAGCAAAGGGCATTATTAGCTGTATGACCAAAAAATTAGGGGAAAATTTTGGAAAAAAATTCAGGAGTTTACCAAATTTAAAGATAAAAAATTTTAAAAAATTCCTCTGATTTTTAAAAGGGGGTTTTGCCTTATAATTTTTTCTATTTTAAAAAAGGATTTGATGAAAAAACCAAGAAGGGTAGTAATTTTGTAAAAATTTTAAAAAAAAAGAGAAGAAAGGGAAAAACTTTTAAATTTTGGGGATGTTGTTGTGCGTTTAATTTGTGCGGATGACAAGAAACAGAGGGATTGCTGATGTTATAATAAAAAAAAGTTGGACGTCCTGGCCCTAAACGAAAAAAAGCGAAGGGGGGGTAGGGGAGTTTCTGTGGGGGGAAATAAATGGGTTTAATCTGGGTATCTAGGAGTTAACAAAGGAAGGGGTAGCAATAATTTTAAAGGGGGTTAGTTATGGAAAAGAAAAAAAAATATGAAGGAAATTCAAGGATTATGTGGTTAAAGAAAAAGGTTGGATGCGAAAATTGGGCATAATAAGATGTTGCCCCTGGGAAAGAGGAATTTGAGGAGGAGGAGATTTTGGGGGATGTTAAGAGAATGTATAGGAACCTTTAAAACCCAAGTGAGAGAAAAATTGTGGAGGGGACCGAATGCAAAAAAGGGGGGAGAAACTTTTAGAGGGGTGTGGTAGGTAATTTTTTGGGGGGCCCAGGTGAAATGTAAGGGGAGGGCCCTTTGTTTGAATTTTTTCTATGAAAGGGGTTTTAGTTATTTTTAAAGAAAAGAGGAAAAATAATTTTACAAGAATGATGGAGGGAAAAAAATGAAGTAGTTTTTTGGATTATGTATTGGTAATAAAAGACTGTTGAGTGACTTCAGGATGTACATTTTTATAGAGGGGCCACAGATATATCAGATCATTTTTAGTTGTAGCTACACTGAGAGAAAAAGGTAGAGGGATACAAGGGAGATTAAAAGCATCAGGGAAGAGAGAGGTAAAGGTTTAAAACTAAAAGAGGAGGCGTTAGGGTAAGATATAAACAGCTAGGGAGGATAGAGGCTAATGAGAGCATAGGAAAAGGGGTCGAAGGGGTTTGGGGAGGTTTAAAAATGTAGTGTTAGAGTGTTCAGCAAAATTTTTGTGGTTACGGGAAAAAGTGGGTCAGGAGGGAAGGGAGCAATTTTTGGAATGATGATGTGAGGGGGGTAGTAAGGGGAAAAGTAGCTGTGAGAAGTTTTTACAAAGTAGAAGTGATGAAAGGGGGGAAGAGATAGGAAAAAAGGGAGGGGTTTTAAGAGAGTGGTGAAGAAATGTTAAAAAGAGAGCAAATGAGAGAATGAGTGAGATGTTACAATAAATTTTTTAAAAATTTAAAAAAATTTTTTTGGAGTGAATTAAAAGCAAAGGGAACCTAGAGAACAAATGGTTTTTGCAGTTAAAAATAGGAGAGGGGTTATTAAAAAGGAGAGTTAGAGGGATTTTGGGGAAAATGGAGGGAAAAATTTTGAGGAAAGTTAAATGTTTATAAGATAGGGGAAACTGTGATTTTGTGTATAGGGCAAGGGGAAAAACATCTTGTAGGGTGAGGGGAAGAGCCAGTTGTGAGTGTGTGGTAATTTCGGAGGCAGTAGGTAAAATGAAAGTGGGTAAGGCAGCGGGATTGATGGGGTAAAGACAGAAATGTTAAAAGCAGGTGGGGGGAAAAGTTTTTGGGGTGGTTGGTGCTTTTTTTAATAAATGTATGGAAGAGGGTAAGGTACCTAGGGGTTAGCAGGGCATGATAGTTTTTTTGCTAAAGGCAAAGGGGCAAAAGAGAGTGCAAAAAATTTAGGGGGTAAACTGTTGAGATACCCGGTAAAGTGTATGGTTTGAGTTTTTTGAAAGAATTAAAAGTAAATGGGTTGGATAGGATGACAAAGGGGTTTGGAAAGGTAGGGGGTGGTGGACCAGGTGTTTCAGTGAAACTATAAGTGAAAAAGTATTTAGAAACTAAAAAGGTTTTTGTGGCATTTATGGGTTTTGGAAAAGGGTATGACAGGTTGGTAGGGGGGGGATGTGGCGTGTTCAAGTGTTGGGGTAGGGGGTGGTTATGAAAAACGGAAGGGTTTTTACAAGGATAGTGGGTCAAGTTTGAGTATGTAGAAAGAGGGAGATTATTTCCCCGTAAAAATAGGGTTAACAAAGGGTGGTGATGTCACCATGGTTGTTTAATATATTTTAGTGGGGTTGTAAAAGAAGTAAATGCGAGGGGGTTTGGCAAGAGGCTTTGATTTAAAAGATAAAGAATAAAATAAAGGTGGAGTTTTACAGTTGTCTTTTTGATGAACTGTGCTTTGGGTGATTTTGAAGAGAAGTTGAGAGGTTTGGGGGTGAATTTGGTAGGGTATGTAAAAGAAGAAAATTAAAAGTGAAAAAGGAAAAAGGGAAGGGTTTGAGGATAAAAAAAAGATTAGGTGAGAAAAATTTGGGTACAGATTGGAGGGGAGAGTTGGGGGGGAATTTATTTTTTTATTTTTTTTTTTTTTTTTTTTAATTTTCACACGCCGATTCCACCCGGGGGGTGGCCCCAAAAAGAAAAAAATTTCACCCTTTCACTCCACATATCTTGCCGAAGGGTGCTTTACCTACAGTTTTTAAAAAGCAAAAATTAAAAAAACCCCCCCTTCAGGTGCAGGCATTACTTCCCATCTCCAGGACTCAAGTCCCGGCCTGCCGGTTTTCCTGAACCCCTTCATAAATGTTACTTAGCTCACACTCCAACAGCACGTCAAGTATTAAAAACCATTTGTCTCCATTCACTCCTATCAAACACGCTCACGCATACCTGCGGGAAGTCCAAGCCCCCGCACACAAAACCTCCTTTACCCCCTCTCTCCAACCTTTCCTAGGCTGACCCCTACCCCGCCTTCCCTTTCCACTACAGACTGATACACTCTGTTTCGCTCCATTCTCTCTACATGTCCGAACCACCTCAACAACCCTTCCTCAGCCCTCTGGACAACAGTTTTGGTAATCCCGCACCTCCTCCTAACTTCCAACTACGAATTCTCTGCATTATATTCACACCACACATTGCTCTCAGACCCTGACATCTCCACTGCCTCCAGCCTTCTCCTCGCTGGGAACATTCATCACCCATGCTTCACACCCATATAAGAGCATTGGTAAAACTATACTCTCATACATTCCCCTCTTTGCCTCCAAGGACAAAATTCTTTGTCTCCACAGACTCCTAAGTTCACCACTCACCTCTTTTTCCCTCATCAATTTTATGATTCACCTCATCTTTCATAGACCCCCTCCGCTGACAAAGTCCACTCCCAAATATCTAAATACATTCACCTCCTCCATACTCTCCCCCTCAAATCTGTTTAAAAAATTTTTAAATCACCAAATTTTTTTGTTATCCTCAAAACCTTACTTTTTCCCTGTATTCACCCTTTAATTTTCCCTTCTTTTCACAGCCTACCAAATTCACCCACCAACCCTCGGGCAACTTTCTTCAAAATTTCCCCCAAGAGCACGTGCCCATCGTAAAGGGGCAGCGGTGACAACTCCCATTTGTGTGTGATTCTTTTTTCTTTGAATCCACCCCCTCTTGTAAAACCCCTCCCCATTTATTCTCTTAAACCCCTTAAAATATTTTAAAACCCAACCACGTGACATCACACATCCCTTTTAAGGCCCACTTTTACTGGGAAATAATTTCCCCCCTTTCCTACATACTCTAAAATTGAGCCCCCACTAACCTCGGGAAAAAAAATCTTCCCCTGCTTTCAGTAAACCCACCTCCTTTCACCATACACTTGCAACATCTGCCCCCATTGCCCCCCCATCCAACCCCGTCATAAAGCCTTTTCCCCAAAACCCCATAAAAGTCAAAGACCCCCTTTAGCCCATCTAAAATCTGTTTTTCCAAATTTTTATGTTTTACTTTTAAACCCCCTGGCCCACACCCCCTACCTTTTCCCAAAGCCTCATTGTTCAACCCGGGTATCCCATTCTCGTTTAAATCTTAATTCTTTCAATAATAACTCTACCAACACTTTTTCCAAAGGGAACTTTAGCAACTTATCCCCCTATTTAAATTTTTGCACTCTCTTTTATTCCCCTTTGCCCTTTTTTACAAAGGACTAAACATGCTCTCTGCCCAAACCCAAAGGGAACCCTTTCCCCCTTTTCCCTCCCTTTATTAAAAAATTTGGGACCAACCCCCTCCAAAAAATATATCCCCACCTACTTTTAAATTTTATCTTTACCCAAACAATCCCGGGGTGCCTTACCCCCCTTTATTTTACCCCATGCCTCAGAACTGCCCCCCAAATCACAATGGCTCTTCCCCACTCTACAAAATGTTTTTATTCCTCCCTTGTCCTATACACAAATCACAGTTTCCCCTATCTTCATCAACTTTAAAAATTCCTCAAAATTTCCCTCATCTTCCCATCCCTTTAAACTCCCCATTTAATAACTCTCCTCTCCATTTTTAACTGACAAATCATTTTTTTTTATGCTTTTTTAAATTGTTAATCTCACTCAAAATTTTCTTATTTTCAACAAAATTTGTTGACATCTCACCCACTCTCTTTGCTCTCTTTTACATTTCTTCACCCTCTCTTAACCCCTCTCTTTTTCTCAAAAACTCTTCCCTCCTTGCATCACTTCTACTTTGTAAAAACCTTCATTGTAATTTTTCTCTTAATACTCTCTTTAACATTCTTCCACAAGCTCCTCTTCCCTCCCCCACCCACTTTCCTGTAAAACCCCAAAAATTCGTGAACACTCTAACACACATTTTTAAAAACCCACCCCCCAAACCTCTTTGAAACCCATTTCCCATGCTCTCATTGCCCACTATCCCCAAAAGCTGTTTATATCTTTCCCTAAATGCCCCCCTTTTAGTTTTAAACCCTTTCCCTGTCTTCCCTGATGCTTCTATTCTCCTTGTTTCCCCTTACCCTTTTTCTCTCCCGTGTAGCTACAATAGAAGTGACTGATAATCTGTGGCCCCCCTATAAACATGTCATCCTGAAATCTACTCAAAATTTTTTTATCTCCAATACATAATCCAAAAAACTACTGCATTTGCCCCACATCTATCTTGTTATTTTTTATCCCCTTTTTTTTAAAATTGTATTACCCTTTAAATAAAAAACCCCCTTTTTATACAAAGTTCAATCAAAGGGCTCCCATTATCATTTACACCTGGCACCCAAACTTACCATGACCACACCCTCTCTAAAGTTTCTATTTTCGTCACACACTTTAGCATTCAGGTCCCCCTACCCACAATTAACTGCTCTCACTTGGTTTTCTAGGCTCCTGTATCATTCACTTAACATCTCCCAAATCTTCTCATCTCTCCTCTGCATTCACTCTCTTCTCCAGGTGCATACACGCATATTATGACCCACTTCTCGCATCCCCAACCTTTTACTTTAACCACATAATTTCTTGAAATTACACATTCATATTTTCTTTTTCCTTCCATAACTGATCATTTAACATTACTGCACCCTTCCTTTGCTCTAACTCTCTCAGATACTCCAGATTTAATCCCATTTATTTCCCCCACTGAAACTCTCTACCACCCCTTCAGCTTTGTTTCGCTTAGGAGCCAGGACATCCAACTGTCTTTTCATTCATAACATCAGGCTATCATCCTGTTTCTTGTCATCGTCGCACTACATCCAGCACATTTAAGTCATTCCAGTCTTATAAAGTTTTTCATCTTCTCTTTTTTAAGTAAGTGTCTTCAGGAGAATGGGGTTACTAGCCCATTGCTCCCGGCATTTTTAGTCGGTCCTTCATACGACAGCCATTGGCTTCACGGAGGAAAGATTCTTTTCCACTTCACCTCGGACAATAAAGAAATAAAGAAGACAAGAGAGGGCTATTTAGAAAAAGAGAAAAACCTAGATGTTTGTATATATATATATATTATGCATGGTGCGTGTCTGTGAAGTGAGACCAAAGTGTAAGTAGGAGTAGCATTATATCCCTGTTATCTAGCGTGTTTATGAGACAGAAAAAAGAAACAGGTCCAGGTGATATTCAAATATCAGGGAGTGGACATGTCTAGTGGATGGGTCTATGAAAATTAGGTGAATCATAGAATTGATGAGGGGAAAAGGGTGAGCATGCACTTAGGGACTGTGGAGACAAAGAACTTTGCCCTTGGATGCAAAGGCGGGGAATGTAATGAGAGTATAGTTTTACCAACACTCTTATAATGGTGTGAAGGGCAATGGGTGATGAATGTGCCAGCAAGGAGAAGGCTAGAGGCAGTGGAGATCATCATAAGAACATAAGAACATAAGAAAGGAGGAACGCTGCAGGAGGCCTGCGGACCCATACTAGGAAGGTCCTTTAACAATTCATCCCACTAACAAAACATTTGCCCAACCCAATTTTTCAATGCCACCCAAGAAATAAGCTTAAGTGAAAGTCCCACTCAAATCCAACCCTCCCACTCAATGTAACTTATCCAACCTAGATTTGAAACTACCCAAAGTCCCCACCTCAATAACCGCAACTAGGTAACTGTTCCACTCATCAACTACCCTATTTCCAAACCAAACTTTCCTATGTCCTTTCTAAATCTAAATTTATCATAATTTAATCCATGACGCTTGCGGGTTCTCTCTTGGAAGAGACATCCTCAAGACCTTATTAATATCCCTTTATTAATATCCTATTCATCCACTTATACACTTGGACAGTTAGTCTCCCCTCATTCTTCGCTAACTGAATCGTAACTTAAGGAGAGTCTTCAATCTTCTTCTTCATAAGAAGATTTCTAATGCTATGTATTACATTTAGTCAACCTACGGCTGAATGTTTTCTAACGAATTTAAGTCCATATTTGTAAATAGCGGAGACCAGAACTGAGGCTGCATAAGAGCATAGGGTGAGGGCCTTACAAATGATTATAGAAGCTGCAGTATGACCTCTGGACTTCTGTTGCTTACACTTCTTGATATAAATCCCAGTAATCTATTTGCCTTATTATTACGTACGCTTAGGCATTTGGGGCTGTCTTGGTTTAAGGTTGCTGCCTTTTCACCATAAGCCCAAGTCCTATTTCGCAATCTGGTTTAATGGGGCTAATTCTACGATCCTTCTACACTTATAAGTACTAGGGTTATGGGCACTCCCAAGTCATCAGAACCTTTGCATTTATCTACATTGATCTGCATCTGCCACTTTTCTGACCAAGAATAGAGTTTGTTTAAATCCACACTGAAGGTTCCATAACAAAACTAGCTTTGAATTCCACTTATCCTACCTATCTTTGTGTCATCTGCGAATTTGCCTCATATCACTAGTAAATTCCCTCATCAAAGATCATTGATATATATTATAAAGAACAACACAAGCCCATGACTGATCCCTGTGGAAGCTGCCACTTGTTACAGATCCCCACTTCGGACTTAACCCCATTATATGGACACTCTCTGCTTCGCTGTCATGTGAGCCATGACTCGAAACCACGAGAGCACTTTTCGCCCCCAATAGCCATGAGCTCGCCACTTTCTTTAACAGTCTAGATGGTGGGGGCGGAACTCTATCAAAAGCCTTACTAAAATCTAAGTAAATAAATATCAAATTCTTTATTGTGGTCACACAGGTCCCTCAAAGAGTCTTTTCGCTGAAAAAGTTATAAATTAAGTTAGACAAAGACCGTGCCTCTTGTTAATCCATGCTGAGTATCATTAACCAAGCTATTGCTTAATCGAGATGGCATTCTTATAATCTCAGCTATAATTGACTCTAGTAATTTGCCTACAATTGAGGTCAGAGGCTTATTGGGTGGTAATTTGACGGTAACGATCTTCTGTCCCCATGTTTTAAAAATAGGAAATTACATTAGCCATCTTCCACGATATCAGACACTACACCTGTTTTGAATAGATATATTTAAAAATATTAGTTAATGGTTCACAGAGTTCCCATTTTGCATTCCATAAGAACCGCTTGAAAAAACCTCATCAGGACCCAGTGAAGCGACTCTATTTTGCTTCAGTCTGTCTATCTGCTTCACAACCAATTTCCCTCACAACTAAGTGAACTGTGATGTTACATAATTTATCTTCTTCTAGCCCACTGTAAAAATTAATTACTGGAATATTGTTAGTGTCTTCCTGTGAAAAAACTGAGAGAAAATAATTATTTAAAATCAAGCACATTTCAATTCTCATTTGTTCAGTAAGGTGCCCATAGTTATTTTTTTTTTTTTTTAAGGACCTATCTTATCTTCTATAACTTTTGTTTATAGACCTGGAAAAAACTTTTTTGGGTTAGTTTTAGAATCCTAGCAACTTAATTTCACATAGTCCTCCTTTTAGCTTTTCTTATCCCGACTTTTTAAGTCCCTCATTAATGCAATATACTGATTCATAAGATGATCCTCACCTCTTTTGATACCCTATAAATTCCTTTCTTATGCCGCTAGTAGATATTTGAGCCTATTATTCATACCCATTTTGGGTCATTTCTATATGATATCTAATTTCTTTATAATGTGGATAAAACGCTCTTTGAGGCACATGTAAAGTGTGTCAGAAAACTGTCATAATGATATGCTCTCATTCGTTACCGCCCAGTCAACAGATGATAAGTGTTCTCTAAGCCCATCGTAATCGCGCTAAGTGAAGAATCTGGGACTGGGTTACTTGAGTTATGCTACTATTTACTTCCATTCAAGCTAAATGAATCACTGGTGAATTTGTGTCGTAGCAACCCAGTTCTCTCTGAAATTTCTAAATTATTAACAATGGATTCATTGTTTGCCATAACTAGTCAAGCAGTATTTCCCCTTGTAGGTTCTTCGACAAACTGTCTTCAAAAAACAATCGCTGAAATACCTCTAAGAATGTCGTAAGATTCTAAATTCCCAGTCAAGAATTCCAATCAACATGACTATAAAGTTAAAGTCTCCTAGAATTACATCATTATCTGTAGGCGCTTGTGGCCTTCACAATTTCCTCCCCATAGGTATTTCCCTTGGTTCCCTATCTAAGCTTTGGAGGAGAGAGCGGTATAGTCACTCCTACAAAATCAGTTTTTCATGCCCCTCTGAGAAAATTCATCCAAACAACTCTGTATTGTATACTTCAGACTTAATAACCCTTTTTTATGCAACAGTTCAAGCGATCTCTGGTACATACAATGCCATACCCCACCACCTCCTTCTCCCAATACTTCTATCTTCTTTGGAACAAATTTATAAAACCCTGAATATGACATTCCGCAGGCCATGTCTCGCCGACTTTTTGAATAGCGCACTCACTGACTCAGTTTTAAGCAAATACATCATATGTTACCTGCACTAGCAAACTAACTCAACTCGTCCATCTTATCCGTAGCAACTAGGGGGCTGCATTTACATAAAAACATTGAAAGTCCTTTCTCTTTACCTTCCTGTCTCATTTCTTTTTTATCCTAAACCTATTACCGTTCTCTTATCACCCAAGGTCCCATGGCTTTTCAATATCTACCTCGTTCTTATTATTACTAGTCCCCTAGAACATTACTGACACTGGGACTTCACTGTTTTTTCCCTGCCAAAAACCTTGACCACTAAGCTACTCCTAGTTTAAAGTCCTAACTATGCTCCTTCCACTGACAGGTTGCCAATTAGTGCTTCCTCTCCCACTCTAGCACCTAGATAAGTGAAGCTCCATCCCTGGCATACATGTCATTTCTGCCATAGAAGAGGTCCCAGTTGTCAATGAATGTTACCGCATTTTCCTTACAGTATTTGTCAGCCAGCAATTGACACCAATTGCCCTGGACAACCATTCATTTCCAACTCCCCCCCTTGGCAAATACCACATATGAGAGGGTTCCCACCCTTACTCCTAATTATTTCTATTGCTGACCTATACCTGCTAATCAGGTCTTCACTCCTACTCTGCCAACATCGTTGCCTCCAGCACTGAGACAGATAATAGATTACTCCCATTACCCCTCATGATGTCATCCAGATGGCTAACAATATCCTCCATCCCAGCCCCAGGAAAGCTAACTCTCTGTCTCCTACTCCTTTCCTTCAAGCAGAACGCCCTATCCATATACCTTACTTGGCTATCCCCAACAACAACAATATTCGTACCTTCCTTGGTGTCGTTCGTCGTGACGTTCCCAGTAGTCGACTCACATTCGTCGGGTAGCACTGAGAATGTATTAGATGTTTCCACAACAGTTTCCACGGCAGTCTCTTTCTTCTTCATCGTTTCTACCTTTCCATTCGTCTTCTTGATCATGTTTGAGGGCAATGTGTGGTGTGAATATAATGCAGAGAATTCGTAGTTTGGAAGTTAGGAGGAGGTGCGGATTGCCAAAACTGTTGTCCAGAGGGCTGAGGAAGGGTTCTTGAGGTTGTTTGGGAATGTAGAGAGAATGGAGCAAAACAGAATGACTTCAAGAGTGTATCAGTCTGTAGTGGAAGGAAAGCGGGGTGGGGGTCTGCCTAGGAAAGGTTGAAGGGAGGGGGTAAATGAGGTTTTGTGTTAGGGCTTGGACTTCCAGCATGCATGCATGAGAGTGTTTGATAGGAGTGAATGGAGACAAATGGTTTTTAACACTTGACGTGCTGTTGGAGTGTGAACGAAGTAACATTTATGAAGGGATTCAGGGAAACCGGCAGGATAGACTTGAGTCCTGGAGATGAGAAGTACAGTGCCTGCACTCTGAAGGAGGGGTGTTAATGTTGCAGTTTAAAAACTGTAGTGTAAAGCAGCCTTCTGGCAAGACAGTGATGGAGTGAATGATGGTGAAAGTTTTTCTTTTTCGGGCCACCCTGCCTTCGTGGGAATCAGCCAGTGTGTTAATAAAATAAAATAAAAATAATCTGAGTATGTAGCTC
Organism: Cherax quadricarinatus; assembly: GCF_026875155.1. Classification (NCBI taxonomy): domain Eukaryota; kingdom Metazoa; phylum Arthropoda; class Malacostraca; order Decapoda; family Parastacidae; genus Cherax; species Cherax quadricarinatus. The sequence continues at coordinate 5,537 of NW_026478568.1, read as the reverse complement.
ATGGTAATAAATATGATATTGTGTATATGGACTTCAGTAAGGCTTTTGACAGGGTACCACATCAGAGACTATTGAGGAAAAGTAAGGCACATGTAATAGGAGGAGAAATTTTTTCTTGGATACAGGCATGGTTAAGAATAGGCAGCAGGGAGTTTGCATAAATTGGGAGAAGTCAGTGTGGGGAAGTGTCATGAGCAGTGTTGCACAGGCGTCAGTGTTGGCCCCTGTTGTTCACAATCTACATAACGACATAGATGAGATGCATAAAGAGCGACATAAGCAAGTTTGCAAATGACACCAAAATAGGCTGTTGAATTCATTCTCACGAGGACATTAGAGCACTACAGGAAGATTTAAATAGACTGATGAAGTGGTCAGAGAAGTGGCAGTTGCAATTTAATAGAGACAAATGCAAAGTTCTAAACATTGGACAGGGAAAATAACCATGCCATATATAAACTAAATAATGTAGATTATTAATTCAACTGACTGCAAAAAGGATTTAGGATTTCTGGTTAGCAGTAATCTGAAACCAAGACAAGAGTGCACAAGTGTTTGCAATAATGCTAACAGAATCCTTGGCTTCATATTAAGGTATATAAACAGTAGAAGTCCTAAGGTTATTCTTCAACTCTATATATCCTTGGTTTAGGCCTCATTTAGATTGTGATGCACAGTTTTGGTCACTGTATTACAGAATGGATTTAAATGTTCTGGAAAACATACAAAAGACGATGACAAAGTTGTTCCTATGTATCAGAAATCTTCCCTATGAGGATAGACTGAGGGCCCTGAATCTGCACTCTCTAGAAAGGTGTAGAATTAGGGGGATATGATTGAGGTGTATGACTGGAAGACGGGAATAAATAAAGGGGAAGAAATTAGCATGCTAAAAATATCACCCTAACAAGACTGCAGCAATGGTTTTAATCCAAAAACACGGTCAAAGTTTTTTTTTCTCATTACACCTGTGTGCCAGATTTTTTTTTATACTGCACCACACTGACCACAGACCCATTCTTCATATTGGGCCTCCCAGTTTTCTTCACTAGTTTTGAGGGCGCTAGAAATTTTTTAAGGTACAATTTTTTCAAAAACCTTGGTGGTAAACCGTTCTAGTATGGGGGGGAAACCTTTAAAAGGGGTTTAAGTTGGAAAAATTCAGATTCGGGAAGGATATGGGAAAAAGCAGGGTTTTTGGTAATAAGTTTGATAGTGGAACAAACTCCCAAGTTTTCTCGTAAAATTTAAGTCCAAAATGAGGGGATGTGGGTGGGTTGAGTTAAGTGATTATTTGGGGCTGCTAGTCTATTGACGGTCCTTTCCCTTTACATAATGTGATTTGACCTAACAGATTGGGGCATTGGCTTAAACCGGTGGGAGATTGGCCCTGCCTCACATGGCCAGTGGGCCCTCTCAGTTTTCCCTTTTCTTATGTTTTATTTTAGTTACTAGTGTGGGTTTGCATCCTGGTATTATTTTGCGGGTTGTTGGCACATCCTGGTTTTGGGGACTGCTGGGGGCCCCAATCCGGGGTGTTTGGGCTTCTGTAGTCGCATCTTCGGTGTTACTTGTTTGGGGGGGGTTGGTCACATCCGGGGTGCATCAATGGTGTGGATTGCACCTGGGTGTTAGTACTGGTGGGGTTTCATCCTATGTTAGTAGACGGGTTGGGGTCACCCCTGGTATTAGGGGGACTTATGTGGGTTGCATCCGGGTGTTAGTTGACTGGTGGGGTGCTCCTGGTGTTAGTTGACTGGTGGGGTTAAACCCTAGTGTTTTGGGGATTGTGGGTCAACCTGGTGTTAGTCAACGGGTGTGGGTTGTTTTTTGGGGTTTTAAAGGGATTTGTGGGGGTTTGCATTCGGGGCATTATTGACTGGTGCAGGTTGCATCCTGGGTGTTAGGGGAAGGGTCGTGTTCCCTGGTATTCGAGGACCGGTGGGGTTGCATCCGGGGTTTTTGACGGGCGTGGGTCACACCCTGGGGTTAGTTGACTGATGGGGGTTTCACCCTGGGTGTTATGGACTGTTGTGGGTCGCATCCGGGGTGTTAGTGAACGGTTTGGGTTACGCCCTGGGGTTAGTGGATTGTTTGGGTCGCATCATGGTGTTATTTTTTTGGTGGGGTCACATCCTGGTTTAGGCACAGGGGCACTATCCTGGGTTTTTAGTGACGGGTTTTGGGTCACTCCTGGTGATATTGGACTTTTGGGTCAGACCCTGGGGTTAGGGGGCTAGAGGGGGTTGCATCCTGGGTGTTAGTGGTCGGGTGGGTTTGCATCCGGGTGTTAGTTGATGCTGCTGGTGCATCCGGGTTGTTAGTGGACTGGTGTGGGTCACCCCCCGGGGGTTATTGACTGCGGGGTCGCATCCGGTTGTTAGTAGATGGGGTGGGTGCTTCCCTGACTGTGGGAAGGTAGGTGGGATGACTGCTGATTGACTTTTTTCCAGGCAAGTTCCAGCTGCTCGGAAACTTATTTTCTAAATAGGGAAATCAAACAAGGAAAAAAAAATCCTTTAAATGGAGAACAATAGATTTTAAAAATTTTTTCCCTGGTCAAAAAAAGGATATACAGGCAATCAAAAAAGGAGAGGATAGTTAAGAATCAGTATATTTTATTAAAAAAAGAAATAAAAAAAGGGGAAAAGAAAAGCAAAAAAAGTTTTTGAGGTTTTAAAGTTTTCAAGAGAATCAAAGACTAAAAACCCAAAAAAATTTTTTGTTTTAAAATAAATCGGGACAAGATACCCCCCAAAAGTTTCCGGGGCAGCTCACGGACAGGATAAGGAAAAAGTTAGAATTTTTTAAAACATACTTTCTTACTGTTTTTTAAAAGGGAATACAGCAGTATTTCAAAAATAATAAATTATGTAGAAAAAGGACATAATAAAAAATCACAATTTGGGGCAAATGACATGGGCCCTTTGGCAAAAAGATAAATTAAAACCTAACAAATGCCCAGGCCCCTTTTTTTAAACTGAGCAAAGGTTTTTTAAAAGGGAAAGTAAGGGGGGAGCTTAGCAAACCTTGGCTAATTTTTCAAAAATAAAAACACACAAACGGGAAGGTGCCAAAAAATAAGTGGAAAAAGGGAAATTGATACCTATTTTTCAAAGCAGGTAACAGGTCCATAGCTTCGAACTTTTAGACCAATACGCCTAACTTCCTTATTGGGAAAATTTTGGAATCAATAATTGCCTAGGCAGTTCATAGCCTCTTGAAAAGCATAAATAATCAAAAAATCTCAGCTGGTTTTACAAAGGGGTTTCCTGCCTTACGAATTTATTAACTATTTTCACTAAGGTATATGATTAGGTAGATCATGGTAATAAATATGATATTGTGTATATGGACTTCAGTAAGGCTTTTTACAGGCTCCCACATCAGAGACTTTTGAGGAAAATTTAAAGGGAACATGGAATAGGAAGAGAAATTTTTTCTTGGTTTATAGGCTGGTTTAAACAAATAGGCACAGAGAGTTTGCATAAATAAAGGAGAAGTCAGGGGGGGAAGGTCATGAGCGGTGTTCCACAGGAGTCAGTGTTGGGCCCCCTGTTTTTTCCAATCTACATAAACGACATAGATGATGGCATAAAAGAGCAACATAAGCAAGTTTGCCGATGACACCAAAATAGGCCATCGAATTCTTTCTGACGAGGACATTAGAGCACTCCAGGAACATTTGAATAGACTGATGCAGTGGTCGGACAGTAGCAGTTGCAGTTTAATAAAGACAAATGCAAAGTTCTAAACATTGGACAGGAAAATAACCATGCCACTTATAAAGTAAATAAAGTAGATCTTAATACAAGGATTTGGGATTTTGGTTAGCAGTATTCTGAAACCAAGACAATAGTGCATAGCGTTCGCAATAAAGCTAACAGAATCCTCGGCTTCAAAATTAAGATAGTAAATAATAGGAATCCTCAGGTTATTCTTCAACTCTATATATCCTTGGTTAGGCCTGATTAAATTGTGGTGCACAGTTTGTTCACCGTATTACAGAATGGATTTAAATGCTCTGGAAAAGTTAAAAAAGATGATGAAAAAGTTGTCCCATGTATCAGAAATTTTCCTATGAGATAGACTGAGGGCTCTGAATCTGCACTTCTCTAGAAAGGCATAGAATTAGGGGGATATGATGGAGATGAATAAAGGGGAAGCATATAGCATGCTGAAAATTTCCAGCCAAGACGGACTCGCAGCAGTGGTTTCAAGTTGGGAAAAATTCAGATTCAGGGGGGATAGGAAAGCATGGTTTGGTAACAGAGTTGTGGATGAGTGGAAAAAACTCCCGAGTACCGTCATGCATGCTAACATGTTGTGTAGTTTTAAAATTAGGTTAGTTAGATACATGAGTGTGTTTTTTTTGGGTGGGTGTGAGTTGGAGCTGAATAGCTTGTGCTGCTGGGTCTAGTGCTGTTTTCCCTTTCCCTTTAATAGAATGTCACTTGTCCTGACTAGGTTCAGGCATTGACTTAAGCTGGTAGGAGACTTGACCTGCCTTTGCATGGGCCAGTAGGGCTGCTTCAGGGGTTCGATCTTTCTTATGTTAGTTGACTGGTTTTGGGTTGCATCCTGGGTGTTAGTTGTCTGGTTTGGTCACTTCCTGGTTTTTAAAGTGGTCGGGCTGTGGGTCGCATCCTGGGTGTAAGTTGACTTCTGTGGGGGCGCATTTTTGGGTGTTAGTACTGGTGTGGGGCATCTTGGGTGATAGTGAACTGGTGTGGGGCGCATCCGGGGGTTTTGTGAACTGTGTTTAGTCCATCCTGGGAACAAACTGACCTAATTTGCAGGAAATGTCGCATAACCCAAAGGGTTTCTATATGTAGTATGTTATTCATGTTAGCTATGTCTGTATCCTTGTAATTTTACTTGTTTACCTTGTACATGTACTTTTTTATACTTGTACATGTACTTGAGTATTACCTTGTACAGTTACTTGGGGTTTTCCTTGTACATGTACTTGTATACCTTGTACTGTACTTGGGGATTATAAAGTTTATTATTATTATTTTTATTGTATTAATATTATTATTATATTATTATTTTATAATTATATGAAACAATATTATAATTATTTATAATTGTAATAAAATCATTGCATAATTATAAATTCATTAATTTAATAGAATATTTATTTAAATAATTTTTAATGTTAATAATTACATTATTATAATAAATAATATTTTATTAAGAGGTAGGATTGTTATGTTTATTTTGTAATAGTTATTTATAATGTAATTTTATTTAAATAATTATGAAACAAAATTTTTACTTTTTAAAATAAAATTTAAATTATTGACTGTTTATAATAATAATAATAATAATAATAATAATATAATAAAAAAATGATAGGTGGGTATGAATTGATATTTTAATAAATGATTACCCATTATAAATAATTATGAATTATTAATTTATAAAATGTAATACTACTACTACTAATAATAATGACAATAATAATTATGATAAATAAAAAAAGTATAATTAAATATAATTTTAAAAAATAAAATTTATTTAATAGTATATTT
>NW_026478557.1:0-21900 GCF_026875155.1 Cherax quadricarinatus | reverse complement strand
TGTATTAAATGTTTTGTATATAAAGTTTTGTACAAAATATGCATAAGTGTAACAGGTTTTGTTATGTAGCTTTTTTTGTTAAGGAATGCTCAGGTGTAGGTTCTTCTGTTTCATTCCTAGTTAGGCTTGTTTTTTCTCAGTGTTGAGGTTTTTTTTTGTTAAGTTTTATGTATAACAACATGTAGATTGTATACTGTGTCCTTAAATAAAAATATAAAAAAAAATTATGTGAGGGAAAAGTTCAACAAATAGGAGTAGCAAGTGAATATATGGTGACGATAGTTTGATTGCCGGCTGCTTGTTAAGGTAGGGTCAGTCTAGCTCCCCCTATCCCCCCCCCCTTTTCTCCACCCCAAAAGGTGATGTGTGGGGCTCCGACCAAACAGTAATCACTTGACTCACAGCTCCCAGCACAACTGTAAGTAAAAGCCTCTGCTCCTGTTCTAGTAGATATATTGGTTGAAAGCTTCACTTTTGACCAATAATAAACTTAGTCCTCACTGCTTTGATTTCCATGTTTTGCTTTAACATCACAATTTTTGTTAAATATCTTACAATTATCATGGAGAGTGATTTCTTAATCAGTGGGTAACCTTTGTCTCTTTTCTAGCTTGGAATGTCAGCTTGGGTCATCTGGCAACCTAAGATGGAGATGGACTTAATTTCAGTCGTGAGACGTCACTTGTGATGTACCTACCTGATTAATTTTAGTTGAGCACAGGACACTACATCAAGAACCTCCGTTCCATCATCTGGACAGACTATTCAAGGCTATAGACTGTGAAGAACTAGTCGTTGGGTTCTCACTCAACACCTGTGACCCCTCCCCCCCCCCCACATCAACGGCTACAATTTCTACAAGACGGTGTCAACCTCAACCAGACACCCCAGTATAACTGTTACATATTAGTGTTTAATTCAAATGGCAATTTTTCATTCATTTTTTAATTTTTCTTTCAAGTAGGATACACCATGTTTTATTTTATTTTTTCCATTTCTAAATAAAGTGTTTTCATTTTTGTTATTTCTTTTTCTATTCATTAATTTTCCTGAGGAGGAGCCAGCCTTGGTAATATTTCTGGAGTTGTTACAGGGCTGAATAAACCTTCACAAATTAATGTTAAACTTCCAAACTCTGTCCTCCTCAAGGACTCTAGCCCTTTAATGGTGGGGCTATCTGTAACTCGAGCAACAAGTGTAACTGCGCCTTCTCAGTCATACCCTGTTTATTTTTTCGGATGTGCCGAAAAGTGTAAGTTAGGTTATCATGAGGGGAGATGTGGAAAATCAAACCTATTAAATTTCCCCCCCTACAGAGCTAATTCTGAAAAGCAGAGGCTACTTCAGCAGGAGTAGAATTTCTGTTAGAGCATGGGTTAGTGGAGGGTTTATCTAGTCCATGGGCTTCACCGTGCATCCTTTTTAAAAAAAGCTGATGGAGGTTTTCGTATGTGTACGGGACTACCCTAAGGTGAATGAAGTCAAAATTCACAGATGCTTACCTCTTCCTCGTCTGGATGACGTAATGGGACTTTGTGGGTAAGGCTACTTTTGTGTCAAAGTTAGATCTCCTTAAAGGGTTACTATCAGGTACCTTTGACAGATAAGGCGAAGGAAATCTCTGCCTTCTTTAATTCAGGTCATAATCAAATAGTTCCCCGTTTCGGAATGAAAAACTCCCCTCTTCACTCCAGAAACTTATCCATCAGGCTATTAAAGGACTTGAAGGCACGGCAGCAAAACCTGGATGATATTGTTGTGGTGTCTGATACTTGGGATCAACAATTTAGACTTAAGGCTCTTTTTAGACCTTTCAGAGTTCACATTTATGTTAATTTATCTAAGTCTTCCTTTGGCCGGGCCCACTGTCACTTTTCTAGGCCATGAAGTAGGTAGTGGTAAAGTTGCTCCTAAACTTGCTAAAGTTCTTGCCATTAACGATTAGTTCCACATGATAGGAAATCTCTTTAACGTTTCCTAGGCATGATAGGATTTTACAGAAGACTCTGTAAGAATTTTTCAGACATTGTAGCTCTTCTTACCTCTCTCACCAGTCACAAATTTCCCCTTTAAAATTTGGGAAATCCAGAATGTCAAAGTGCTTTTGACAAAGCAAAAAGATTGTGTACTGCGCCCATTCTTTTGTCTCCAGACTCATTCGTCTCTTGACCTCCGGGGAGAGAGGACGCACGCCTAGCAGCTACACCTGCCCTCTGGTGGTGACCTTTAGCAACTAGAAGACAAAATGGCGTACCGAGTGGGACAGCGGATTAACACTGTTTGTATACAGCTGGTACGTGGCGCGCTTACTGGAGCAACGATGCATACATTGCTACCTGCTATCATCAGGGACGCCTATGGTGCCCCCAAACGAGGAAGTATATGGTGTTGCTTAAATGGGATGCCCAGAGTATTCCTGAAACTGAACCTTTCCGGCGTTACGACAGACTTGTTGAAGAGTACCAGGAGAGGAAGGTGACAGTGAACTCGGCAGTGGACGTTATGCATGACGTATCCAGGTACTATACGTGGGTGAAGGTGAGGAATGTCCCTTTCGAGGTGACGGCGTTTAGTATCAGGAGGTCTTCAAAATTTACGGTAAAGTTCATTCGCAACGATGGGAGTATGGACAGAAGGGCCATATAAGGGACGACATGAGGGCCTCTTATACCCTCAAATGACGGTTGGCTAGGCCATATACCGTCCTACGTCATGTGGTGGAGTCCAGGACGCAGGTCTTTGTACACTATGCGGCCAGAGAAAGACCTGTCGACTATGTAGCTCATATGACCATATGGCAGCCAGTGTCCTAGAAGGCACCCTACCAGGGCCCCTGGTACGTTGACAGTGGAGCAGAGCCCAATGTGCGTTGATCCCTTTGAGTTGGGAGAGGAGGAAGCAGTGACGAGTGGTCGATGGAGTGAAGAGGTAGAATGGGAAGTATCGACGGTGGGAAACCTGTGTAACCCTCCCGGAGGTGACAGGGGAGGGGACCCCATCGCCTGAGGGACGGGTGGACGTGGAAGAGTCTACCCAGGAGAAGTTGCTGGAAGCGGTGCTGCAGGAGTTCTTCGACGAGACGGTGGCCGGGGAGGATGGCCCTGAGAAGTCAAAGTGAGATCAGCTGATGGTTGTGCAGCAGGGACAGGTGAAGGGTTCGAGGAATGACAGAGAGGAAAGGGAAGTGGTGGTGGAAGTCCATCAGGAGGACGTGCAGGAGGTAGATTTGTGTGTGAGTGAGAACTCACGCAAAAGGACTGCGGGTGCTTTTGACCTCGATGAGGTTTAACACCTGGGCAGAGAACCTGGGAAGAAGTCATGGGTAGTTGTAGGGGAAAGGGAAGCAGGGGAGGGGGTTTTACCGGGGAAGTTCAGTGGGGGGGCAAGGAGGGGCTGGAGGACAGGTTAGAAAAAGGATAAAATGGTACAGGTACTGAAAAGGGTGAAGTGAGTAAGATACAGCGGCATAGGGGAAAGCCCCCTTTCTGGCAAATTCAAGTATGTCACAATAAATGTCAATGGGCTTAAATCTGAGGTAAAAAGGGTTTGGTTAGAGTGGTTTTTACGAAGGTTTGATGTGAATGTATGTTTTTTGCAGGAGCAAAACCCCTAGGTTGGGGATTTGAATTGGTTTGAGGGGTTTTTAAAATGTTTGTCAGTAATGCTTTGCAATTAAAAGGAGGGGTAGCAGTAGTTGTGAAGGAGACCAGCCATTGCGAGTCATGGGTTGGGAGGAGGGGGGGGGGGGGGAGGGTTGTAAGGGTGATGGGCACTGGGGGGTGAGGAGAGTATGTTTCATTGGTGTATATATGCCGGCATGTACAATGTTAGAGTCAAAGTTGTTTTTTGTTCATGATTTTTTGGGTGTATTATTTGCGGGTTTACCTTCCATAACTGTACTTGGAGGTGATTGGAACTGTGTGATTAGGTATGGTGATGTGTCCCGATGGGGGCAGGATGTGTTTTGGGTGTGCTAAGGGATGTGTTAAGGGATGTAGGAGTTGTAGATGTGGTGGGTAGGGGGGGGAGTATGGGGTGGAGCACACGTTCATTCGTGGGAATTAAGGGCGAGGTTAGATAGGTATATGTGATGCAGGGGATTGGTGTTGGAGAGAGTGAGGGCTTTTGTTTGTCGGTTTTTCGGATCACGGGGGCGGTGATAGCTGATCTGCGGGTGGATGGTTATAGTACGCATATATGCTGGGTTTTGGGAAAAATTGAATGTGAGGTTCTGCAGGAGGGGGATGAAGGCTCATCCTTTGAGGAATGGTGGAGACATTGCTGGGAGGGTAGGGATGGTGGGATGGATTTGCTTGATGGTGGGATCGGGGCAAAGACAGCAATAGCAGAGTTTTTTTAGGATACGTGGAAAGGAACAGGCAAGGTGGAGATATGGTTTTTGCAAAACTACCTGGAGGGACAGCTGAATGCTGTTTACGACTGGGGGAAAAGGGAAGATGTGCGAGGTGAGGTGGATGGTTAAGGAGTAGGATTGAAGGATTACATAATGAAAGGTTTAACGCGATTTAGAGTTAGGCAGGATTAGAGGAGGTGTTAAAGGGTGATCGACCATCAGGTTATGTCCTGAGAAAATTTAGGGAAAGGCAGATGGGACTACCATAGCGCATCTAGTGGTCGCTGATGGGGGGGGGGTTATGTGGTGGGTCAAGGTCTTACCCATACAGATGATATTTGTGGTTATGTGATTATTGGTTTAGGGAGAAATGGGGGGAACAAGGAAGTTGTCAGTGAGGAGGTATTTGGGGTTATGCAGAATATATTGTATTGGGACAAGAGGAACGGGAATTTCTGGAGGGTAGTATTAGTGAGGAGGAGGTGGGGGGGGGGCGGTTTACGGGATGAGTCAGGGTAAACGCCGGGCATTGATGGAATACCGAATGATTTTTATAGAGTTTATTGGGAATGCATTAGGTATGGGTTAGTGGAAGTCTTGAATCATATGTGGAGCAGTGGGAGGATGGGGAAGACCGGGAAAACAGGGATCTTTGGGTTTTGGTCCCGAAGAAGAAGGAGGGGAAAAGTATTGAATGATTATAGGCAATATCCTAATGTGTGCAGATTAAAAAATTTTGGTAAAATTCGGGGAAAAAGGGAACTGAAGAAGGTTTAGGATCAGTGGTACATGGGGGACAGTTTGGCTTTCCCGGGGAAGAAGTATGAGGGACGGGCATAGTCACAAAGGGATTTTATTGAGGACGCACCGGGGGGGGGAAACTTGGTTTAGATTGGGCTAATGCTTTGATTGTGTAAATGGGGGTTTCTTAAAAGTTTTTTTGGGGAAACAGTTGGGTTTGGGGGAGAAGGTGGTGAGATGGGGCAAAACCAGTATGGGGAGAGTTATTAGGGTACGGTTTGGTAAGTTGGGGGACCCGTACTGAGGAGGGGGTTTTGGGCAGGGCTGTACACTCTAGTTTTTGTTTCCCGCTACAGAACCATTTTTGGGGGGTGGATGAGGTGTGAATGAACTGGGATTTCGGGGGTGGGGGGGGGGGGGTCGTGGGGTAGGAAAAGAACTACTGTGCTGGTAAGAAAAGAGGAAGATCTAAGGAAAATTGGTGGATCATTCGATTTTTGGGGATGCCACGGGATGAGAGTTAATTTAAAGAAGTCGAGATATTAGAGGTGGGGGTTGGGGTGGGAGGGGGCTTTTTGGGGGGGGGTTGGGATGGTCAGTAGTGGACAGAATTAAGGTTTGTGGAATATGGTACATGGGGAAGTGCAGGAGAGTAGGGAAAATAAATTCGGAAAATTTGTTACGAGCGGGTTTGGGTAGGCTAGGAGGTTAAGGGCTAGGGACGTAACTTACAGCAGAGAGTTTTTGTGGTCAAAATCTCTGGTTTACAGAAGGGTGGGAGTGGCTTAGGTGTTCCTTTAGAGCAGAGGGTATTTCAGAAACCCGAGGAAGGTTCTAAAGGGATGTGTGGGGGTTTGGGAGGGCAGGTTTAGAAGGGACGTGGTGATGCGGGGGGGCGTGGGGGTTTGGCCCGATGTCATTGGGGAAAAGAGTAATGGCTTTTTATTAAAAAGTATATCCGGTGGGGGGAACAGAGAAATCAGGGTGGTAGGGTAATGGAGGATGCCCGGGAAATGGTGGGGTGGAAGGGATTGAGGATTTTGAGGACTGTTGAGGGTTTTATTAATGTTTTAAAAAGGTGTCCCCCTTTAAAGGTCAAAAGAAAAGGTGGTGCTGTGGTGGGCAAGGGGGTCTTAAGGGGCTTGTGTATATCCAACTATGACTGGATAAGATATGGAGGAAATTGGCTTTCTTAGAATACCAGCGAGGGTACGAGAGTTTGTATATGTTTTCTGATGGGAAATTGGGCCCCTAGGGGTGTGTTGGTGAAAGGGTCTTTTGAGAGGGACTCATGCTTGCATTGTGGGGACATCGAAAGGTTTTTATGCGGGTTTTTTTTGTCCCTTTTGGAGGGGGTGAGGTTATGGTGGTGAGAGTTATCAGATTTTTGGGGGAGGGGGAAGGCCAAATTCCCAAGGGCCTTAAAGTTGGATGTAATGGGGTGCGGGTGATGTGGGTAGAGCCCTTTAAAGTTGTTATGACGGTTATTTAATGAAACTTGGGGGTGAGGGAGGTTAGGGGAGGGGTTTAGGGTAAAAGCGTTAGCAGCGAGTTTTTATAGAACTATGTGTAGGGAAAAGGGAAGTCTAGGTGGGAGGGGGGTAGTTGCTTTTTGGGGGTTACCCGGGTCTCACTGTGGGGGCCTTTCCCCATTAACCCGGGGGGGGGCAAAGGGTTTTGGTCTCCTGCCGGGGGGGCTGAGGGTGGGTTGGTTTTGGTTCTTTGTAGTGGGATGGTGGGAGGGTTATGAATAGAGTGGAAGGGGATGAATGAGGATTTGGAATCTATGGTTATGTTTTACTGCATACGGATACCCTTAAAACCCTGATGACTAAACCCTTTGGGGTCTCGGGTTTTGAGCGAATGTGTTAAGATAAACACACAAGTTTTTAAATTGATCGTTTTTTATAACTTTGTTTGGAAGGGCTGTGACCCCCACAATTGCTTTGTGGGGGAAAAAATTTTTTTGCTAGTTTAATATGAAATCATGATCTTTGGCTTTTCAATTTTTAATACATATAATGACACCCTTTTTTTTGTACCCAATCTGTTATGTAAAGATATATGAATTTAATGAATGTGGGTATTAGGTTAGGAAATGGACAATTTTATTGTGCGATCCCCTTAAAGGGGTTTTTGTGAGATTTTTAACTGGTTTTTTTCAAAGGTGTTATTGGGGGAAAAAAAAAGGTGGAAAATGTACGAACTTTTATGTCAATATTTTTAATTATGATATGTATGTGCATGAGGAATTTTTATTCCATGATAACGTCAGTATAATAAAATTGATAAAGGGAAAAGGGGGGGGGGGGGGTATGTGCCGGCAGAAGTAAGTGCGGCGAGTTTTAGGCAATGAGAAATTTTAAAATTTTTGCTAATTTTTTGTTTAAATTATCTTTTGATGTTTTTTATAAAAAAAAAAAAAAAAAAAAAAAAAAAAAAGCAATGATGTACTAGTGTTTCAAATGGAGATAAGGTTTTTTGTCCTGTAACAGACGTTTTTACCTTTGTTAGGATTTTGTTAGTTGTATGGGTTTACTGCATATATAAGTTATGTCTTTTATTGAGGGGGTTTCCTGCCCGTGTTTTGTGGGGAGGTTTTTAGTGAATGTACCAATGAAAGTTTTTTGTAGGCTTTTGGTTGCCTAATGTTTAAATTAATGTTTGTATAATTTTAATTTTTGATGTTAAAATAATATTTATGTGCCTTTGTGCAAGGGTCTAATTGGCAGAGGTGGGGGGGGTTTTTTGGACACGACATAATTTTTTGGTTTTTTTTTTTTTGTAATTTTTTTTTTTTTTTGTTTGGGGGTGGGCTCTCTGCTCTTTATTATGTTAAGAGTTTCCGCTATTGTGGAAGTATTATGTGGTATGTCTTTGCAAATTTATTGTAGGGTTAGGTTAGCCCTTTTTTTAATTATTGTAATGTATAATTTTATCCTTCATATGCTGCATCATATCATCTGTGTCTTTGTGCAAGGGGGTCTTACTGTATGTATAAAAGGCAGATTTTTAGGTTTAGAATTTGTTGATGTTTTTTTGAGCAGGTGTTATCCTGTTCTTTTCATTGTTCGGTGATGGTATATCCTTTAATACAATTTATTTATTTATTTATTTATTTAAAAATTTGAGCACACATACAGAGGTACAAAAAAAAACAGATAAGAGCAGATGCAAAGCCACTATATATGCATGATTAGGGTGGGTTAAAATTATTAAGTTTAATAAGCAATGATGACATCAGTGATAAAACTTTAATGAAAAGATTACAACAGACAAGTGAGTATTACAAAGAAGGTCATATGGTTGTATGCATTGTTGTACATTCAGTAAAATGGAGTTTTCTCTTAGGTGTGTTTTAAAAAAAATAAAAAATTTGATTGGGTTTTAGGTTTAACATTATGTGATATAATGTGAGAAACATTTAATTTTTTACAAATTTATAAGGTTCGTTTTCGTATTTTTTTGGGTTTTGGGTGAGTAAGTGATCTTTGAGAAGAGATTGAATTTAAAAAACAGGAGTGTTTCTTTTTAATTTACAGGTAATGAGTTCCAGATTTGGGCCTTTTATGGATTGAGTTTTTGCATAGTGTGAGAGGGACACGGGAACATCAAAGAGTGATCTGTGCTTGTGTTATGGTCATGGTTTTTGTTGAGGTTTGGGAAGGAGAGTTTGAGGGGAGGGTTAAAATCGGTTTAAATGTTTATGTATTAAAGGTGCAGTAATAAGTATGGTGTTTTGGTGGGAGGTTTAGTGTATTTAATATTGGTGGAGTGTGCGCCTTAGTGAGAAAAATTTTTTATCATTCTCTGCCGCCTTTTTTTTTGGGTAATTAGTGGTCTGAGATGGTTACTTGTTGTTGAGCCCCCTGCACAAAATTTATAGGTGAGATAGGGGTAAAAAGAGAGTGATATAGGGCCAGGGGGGTGACTGTGGGCATAGTACCGTATTTCGATGTTGCCCACAGTCTTGGAAATTTTTTGAAATTTTTGTATATGTGTATAAAATTTGAGTCTATTATCAAGGGGGGATTCCCAAGATTTTCCCCTTTTTAGTTTGTGATGGGTGATCCGTTTATCATTATGTTAAGGGGACATCTGTAGCTTGTTACCAAAACTGAATGAAGTAGGTTTTGTCAATGTTTTGTGTAAGTTTGTTAGTCCTCATCCAGGTAGATATTTTCTGTAATTCGGTATTTACAGTATTGGCTAGCGTGACTGGGCTCGGGTGGGAGAAGACGTATGTAGTGTCATCTGCAAATAGTGTGGGTTTGAGTAATTGCGAAACATTTGGAGGTCATTTATGTATAGGAGAAAGAGAAGAGGGCCAAGGACACTTCCCTGTGGGACACCAACTGTAATTGGTTGTGCAGAAGAGTTTGCCCCATTTGCATACACATATTGGCTTCTGTTGGCTGAGGTATGACTTGAGGTAGTTGAGGGAGTGCCCTCTTATTACCATAGTGTGACAATTTTACGTGGAGCAAGTCATGGTTAACTGTATCAAAATGCTTTACGTAAGTCAATGAAGATCCCAGTGGGACTTCTTTTTTCTCTATTGCAGTGTATATATGTTCTAGCATGTGTATAATAGCATCATTAGTATTTTTATTTGGCCTGAATCCAAATTGGCAGGGGTTTGAGTATGTTTTGGGAGATAAGGTAGGAGTAGATTCGTTTATGAATTAATTTTTCGAAGATTTTTGAGAGAGGGTGTAAGTTGGATATTGGCCTATAGTTATTCAATCTGTTTGGTCTCCTCCTTGTGTGGATCGGGGTGCCCCTTGCTATTTTGAGTACTGTGGGGAAGGTGGAGGATTCAATGGATTGTTAAAGAGTGTTGCAATGATTGGTGATAGCATTTGTGCAGTTTTTTGTATATAAAGGTTGGAAAGGTTTTAAATTCCTCCCTTGTTTTTTAGTGTGTTGATAATAAGGAGATTGTATGGGTTGTCGGAGAGGAAAGTGTGTTGGGTAGTTCCCGGTGAGGTAGTCATTTGGTGGGGTATCTGGTTTGGGGATTTTTTGAAGGTTTTGTCTATGTGGGAAAAAGTCTTGAGTTGTTTGCTTTTTTGTTGGTGGGAGTTGGGGTTCATCTGATTTTGAAATTTTATTTCGCTATTTGTGATATCTTTTTTGTTCCTAGAATTTTTGTGGGGTTTTTTTCCAGGTCTTTTTTATTACCTCGAAAGTTGGTAATCTTTTTCCATAATAAAATTTTTTTTCCCCCTTCTTATCAGCTGGTTGGATTGACGGTAAACGTTTGTTTGGTCTTGGTTATGTGACCCATTCTGTACTGTTTTTCTATTGGTGTTTTGTTTTATGGTTTGAGAATGCTGGGTGTTCCCCAGGGACTGTTCAGCTCTTAGTTCATCTGTTTAGTTTTTTTTAGGGCGGCTTGTTATGAGGTTTTGGGGTTTTTTTTAGAAATTTTTATTAAAAATTTGTCAATATCTGTATAGTTTCTAGCTCAGTGTGCCAGTCAATGTTTGCTATGTGTTGTGAAGTTATTAATGGCTGCCCCCATTGTGAAGTCTGAAGGTGACTTTAGTAGTGTTTGGGGGAATTTACCAAGAGTTTTTTAGGAAAAGTAGGGTGTGGTCTGGGTATTATCTGTAATTTGCTGATTTTTAAAGGGGTATGGTGTTGGTCCCGTGTGGTCAAGTAGGGAAAAATAGTTCTGTAACTCTTGTAGGTTTTGTTCTGTTGGTTGCAAAATACAGTTATCTTGTGTTTGTGAATTTAGTAACGTGTGGGTCCCGGTTTGCAGGAAATTTAATTGAAGTCACCTGAGAGTAGTAAATGATCTTTGTTATGGTGATCAGTTATATACTTTCCGGTTTTTCTAAATTTGGGTAAGTTTGACTGTGGAACTCTGTAGATGTTTTTCAAAGGAGAGGTTTTGTAGGTTTTGGTTTGAATTTGGCTATTATATTCCCCCGTTCATCCCCTTTTGCAATTTTTAGTGATCATTCTAGTTGGTCTGAGTAGTATAGGGGTGTGCCACCCCTTGTTTTGGGTTTGGCCCCAGTTGTGTAGGTGTTAACCCGGAAAGCATAGAATCTGTACTTCAGGCTTTAGCCCGGGTTTTAGTTAGTTAATGATGGAATTTGGCATGTAAGGGAAATTTTGTAATGCATGAGGTCATGTTTAAAGCTTTCTTAAGATCTGTATTTAGTTAAAGATAGTTATGTTGTTGTTGGCATGAGAAGTGCCTTTGATTGTTCTGCAGTGTAGTAATTACCAGTAAAACTGTTTGATTCATTTAAGTCATTAAATAAGATGTTGGTAATCAGGATCAATTCTTGTAATCATAAGAATTGTAGTGAATCTATAGTTTGAATTAAAGTATAAAACAAAGTAAATAGTCTTAAGCTAAAAAATTAGCACCTGAATTTTTAACAAATGTAAATAATGAGCTAAGTATAAATAAATAAATATAAAAGGGGACTAATGTAGTTGTGGTGACAATAAAGTGGTAATCAAATTGTTGTGATAGATAACACAGGCCTTATTCTAGGCTTATTGAACATAAGAATCTTCATAGTACTTCTGCAACAACAAAATATTAATGACTAGTACATTATAATGGCATCTAAGGGATGGTGATGTCTTGCATATGTAAGAGAAAGTTATAAACTACAGGCCATATATTTAATCACCATGTAATCTGCATCGCTGATAAAAGTATAAAGTAGAGAGAATCACACACCATGTGTTGGTGCCATGACACACAAAACTGTGTTGTTGTAAAGGGCCCGAGAGGTGGTGCAGTATTATCCTGCTGTGCTCCCTCACAGGACCAGTAATCACTACAATCTCCCCTTCTAAAAAAATAAAAAAAAACAGATCAGAATTCAATCAATAAAAAATTAATCAGAGAATAACTCATATAAATTTTTCAAAAAATCCATATAATCCGAGATCATAATTCAATCAGATATCAGAGACAGTAATCTCCCAAAACTGTTAGGTGGGCGACGTAACACGTCCCGGACCTTCTTAGCCCTTGAGCCTCTTCACCAGGTTCGATATTTTCCAGCGGGGTTTGATTAACTGCTGGAGCAGAATCCTCTATTTCCATAGGGGTTGTCTCAAGGGGCTTTAGTGAGAAAAACGGAAGCATCTTTCACATTCTTTTGGTGTATCTTGAGATTCCACACTAATAGGGATTTCAACTGGGGCTAAATGTCTTGTTAGATACTGTATCTCTTCACCATTTTGGGTAGCGAATTGTGGGTAATGTGGATTAGCTTGCAGGAGCTCTACCTCTTCCACTAAGGATCGTTTGTTCATCTACGGTGACTCTTCAGGAGGAACGGGGTCCAGATGACATAAACAATGGGCACGGTAAGGCTCCCGTAGAGGAACGCGTGATAGTTGAGGAGTCTTTCATGAGGGGTTGCAATTAGTAGCTGTGCACAGCAGTATCTAATAGAGTGAAGAGATCCGGTAGGACAGATTGCCTGTGTTGAACAGGTAGATTGCGCGACTTAATGTCATTGTAACTGCCGTCCCTTATAGTACCATTGAACCGCGCCACTTGACCATGGCCTTGAGGGTTGTTAGCTTGTTGTTCTGCTGCAGGCAATAACCATTTGCTAGCCCAAAAACTCCTGAAAGTTCGTTACTCATGAACGAGGATCCCCCCTGTTCTGAATGGATATAAGCTGATTAACAAAAATAGAGAAAAACTTTGAAAGACAACTAATAACAGTTGAAGCAGCCCTATTTGCACCGGGGATACAAAAGGGAAACTTGAATAGTCATCTACTATGTTAAGGAAATTACCTATTCTGATTTGTGCTTGGTTAGAGGTCCTTTGAAATCTATATTCAATTTTCGACGTCTGGTGTGGATTTTATCGAGATGAGTCTTCTTCTGGCTGATGTAAGTTTGGCTTGCCTTGAACATACTCTGCATGGCTCTGATCACTTGTCGCACATCTTCCACTGAGTAGGGCATGTTCTTTGATTTGACTAAATGGTACAGGCGTGTACTCCTGGGTGGACACAAAGCCTTGTGGAGAGATGAGAGTGATTGCAAATCATGACTGCTGCTCCACAGTGGGACCTTAGAGATGCATCAGGTTGAGATGTTCTCTTGACCGGTCGGTACAGAATATCAAAGTCATAAACACGATAGTTCCATCTCCTGAGTAATATCTTGTCATTTTATCATACTTTTTGTGCCCTCTTGCGTTACTATACATCACGGACGTTGGTCAGTCCTTATGGTGAAATGTCTACAGTTAAATTATGCCTCCAGTGGCGAACGGTTCTTGATGGCCTGGGGCTTCCTTTTCTACTGCAGCATAACCATTTCTCTGATCCTTGAAAAGTTCCGAAAAGAAGGCTACTGGTCGTCCCTGCCTGAGATAAGGACTGCAGCAATGGCAATGTCAGATGCATCCGTTTCCACTTCGAATGGTAGGGACTATCAAATGGCTTGAATATGAGTTTTTTCAATGTCCTGTTGAGCGTATGGAAGCGGCTTCTGCTTCTTTGTCACATGAAACTGTCGGTTTAGCACTCAATGGGCGGACTTTACTTGATTAGATGTAGATCCATTGTGTGTAATAAGCAAAGAGACCAAGATTCTTCGGAGTGACTTTTAGTCTTTTGAGGCATTGGAAGTTCCTTTAGAAGGTCGTAGTCGTCTGGGTCTGGGTAATATTGAACCTCCTTCCGCTACATACCCAGGATGCTAAGCCCTTTTAGTTGAAAAAGTGCACATTTCCACATTGTAAACTGTATTTTTCTTCTTGGCGGCTTCAAAACTTATCAAGGTTGGCATCATGTCCTCCTGGGTCTTGCCACAAATGGTATCATTATCTAAATACGGTAAGTTCCCATGTGTTGCTCTTCCTGAATGAGTGAAATCACATTAATACGTTGGTAGAAGGCTACCCCATTGGTGACTCAAAAGGGGACTCGGTAAACTGATACAGGCCATCCACTAGCCTGAAACGCTGTGTATGGTGTATCTTCATTCCTGATTGGGACTTGATGATAGGCACTCAGCAGATCAATGGGCTAAACACGTAGGTACTGAGCATTTTGTTCACTGTATCGTCCAATTCGACGGTAGAGGGTACCCTTCAAAGAAGTGTAAATTTGTTGATTGTCTCAGAGTAATCGATCGCCGCTCCGTTTTCCTATAACCATCTTTAAACAACAACAACCTGTGCACGCCAGGAGAATCACTCGTTCTTTAATACCCTCCTTCAGCGCCTCTGAGTTCTTTCTCAATGAAACATCGATCCTATAAGATAGCGGCGTGACTTAGATGATATAGGATGGCAAGCCGCGGTAAGATTAGCAAACAGCTTTGGTGGGTCTACCTTAAGTGCTAAGTCCACAGACACAAGAGGAGGCAGTTCAACCTCCATATGTTAAGGTGACACTACCATGCAGGCTTCTGAAAGTCCAGACCAAGGATAACATCAGAGCACAGTTAGTGGCGAAGAATAGCTAAATGTACATCTTGATAATCCTTTCCATTAACTCTGAGATTTACCTTACAAAACCTAAGGTCTGAATAGAGAGAGATGTTGATGCCATGGAACGGTACCTGATGAGTGATGTAGAGTCAATGGAGAGCCGTTTAACTTAGTCAAGGTTGATGAAAATCTCTGAGTGCCACTATCAATAAGACCATCTACTTCGTTTCTTTGATGAATAATTTCACAAATGCCTTTGACAGTGGATTTGGTGTTAGCCGCTGAAAGTCACTGTGCTAGAGTCGCATGATCACTGGAATTGTGTGGAGGCACTAGCTCTTGTTGATGTATTTAGCAACGACATTACTTTCGCATGTGACCCTTTCTTGTGGCATTTATGGCACATTGCTTCACGAGCAGGAAACCTTTGGTCGTGGATGGTTGAAAAACCACAAAAAGAAAAAAACACCGTTTACCTGCTGTGCTGGTCACTGAGGCAGGATTTACAGTAACTTCATTGGCAGAGTCTTGGTCAGGAATTCAGCACTTACACGCGAGAAGGCTGAGTGAGTGGTACTGGATATTCAGATTCTTCTGGGCTGACGTATCTAGAGCTCTTGCCTGGTCAAACGGAAGCGGCTAAGTCGAGAGTTTTATTCTCCAATAAACGCCTGCCTTATTATTGGTGATTGCAGGCCACTGATAAAAAAGCATCCGGATGGACTCTTCACAATAATGAGCAGCTTGTCACTGCTTGGAAGTGACAGTCCTTACCTAAGATTTTCAGTGCTTGAAAGGATTCCTCTAAGGACCTTCAATCTGCTTGCGGCGAGTTGCAAGGGCGATAGCGTGCAAAGATTTCATTGTAGGTTTAATATACTGAGGACTCTGAGGGTTTTGATGCATCTTCGTAGGTATTGACACTCAGAAATAGCTCATATATCTTAGGTGACACAAATTGATGAGCAGACTTAGTTTATCTAGGATCTTCTTTAGGAAGGGCTCACAAGAAGTTTTCGAAAGTCTTAAACCAGTGCTTCCATTCATGACTCAGCCGTGTGATAAGCTGAGGGTCGCAGTCTAGCTCTCAGGTTTCAGTAAAGCTCCATGTTGTGATGTAGTTAGCGCAGTCACCACCAGGTTAGCCCAGATTCTATGTTAAATATAAATTGTTTGGATTGGAAACACAGGCCTTTTATCTCTAGGCTTTATTGAACTTAGAATCTTCTAGTATTCTGCAACAACAAATATAATGACTAGTAATCTAATAATGGCCTTTACAGGGATGGTGATGTTCTCTGCATATGTCAGAGAAAAGTTATAACACAGGCCATTATATTTAAACTCACCATGTAATCTGCATCGCTGATAAATGTATAAAGTATGAGAGAATCACACACCATGTGTTGGTGCCCATGACCACACCAAACTGTTGTTGTTGTTAAGGGCCCCTAGAGGTGGTGCAGTATTATCCTGCTGCTGCTCCTACAGGACCGTATAACTACACAAAATAAATGAGCTTTGGGAATAGAATGGCAAAATTGTGAACTTATTCTACTTTAGCACCTGAGAATAGCACCTTGATTATTTTAACAATTGTGAATGTATAAACTAGGGTAGTTATATAAAGCTAAAATAAAGGAGAAAATATATAAGGGGACTTAAAATTAAGAAAGGTAAACAAAGTTAATGGACAGGTGGTCACTATGAAATAATATTGGTTTAGGAGTAGATTGATTTGTAATATTAAATAAATTGAGCTGTTTATTGCACAATAAAAGTAAAAAAAATGAGGTAGTTGGTACTAGCTAGCAAAGATTAGTTTTTGGTAATTGCAAAAAAAGTAATTGGAATAATACACTAATTGCATGCACATTGAAAAAAAGTGATCTAAAAAACAAGTAGTGATAAAACAAAAATTAAATGGACAGGTAAGAATAAGGAATATTATTAATTTGGAAGTAGAATTTGGACTTGTAATTTAAAATTATGAGCAATTAATAGCAGTAGAAAGAAGAATAGAGTATTGGAGGTATTTCATTAGCTAGTGATTGAAAAATAATAAAAATATTAATGTACCAAATTAATAGTAACGTACATATATGCCACCACCGTAATGTATGTATTAAGGGCACTTATCTAATCGTTACAGAAATGTCAGCTTTTCTAGGAAGGTAGAGAACTCGTGTTCGTTTGAGATAGTATATTGTTGTCCTGTTGATGTTTTCCTACTAGTATTTCCATCTCGCATGAAACATGATGATTTTGTTTCCTGTTAAGTTTTCAGCTAACAGAAGTTTGACGTTTTTTTGTTAGACACTCATTTATGTACACTCCATTTTTCATTGTAATTGCTGATTTAATTAGGTCCTTTCTTTTTTCGTATGAATGAAGTCGGATCATTTACAAAATGAATGTAACCCTTATGGTATGCTATGGGGTTGATGGTAGGTTTAATTGTATTTGCAAACGGTTAATTATTGTGTTCTTTTATTTATTTATATCCTGTACTGTGTCCTTTCAAATAAAAAAAAAAAAAAAAAAAAAAAAACTAAAGAAAATTTAAAAATTTTAATAAGGTTTTTTTAATAAAAAATTGTCTACGTGGACAAAATCAAAGTAAATCAAAGTAATCATTTAGTAATATAATAGGATATAAGTTCCCACATTCTTGTGTACAGTAGTATTGTGCTGAAGGCACATTATCTTCATGGCTTTTAAATACCGACTGGTACATTGTCAGCATTTAAGAAAAAACACTACTACATATATACAAGTGAGTATGTGTGTATTTGTGTTAAGTGCTGGAGTTTTGAGACCTATGACCGCGGGTTCAATCCCGGCCGGGGGGTATGGGTTTCTCTAAGTAGTTTGCTATGTCTCAAGACTGACTAGACTTAACCAGTGACTGACTAAAGTCCTCACATAAACTAGCTTCTTGACCAACCTGGCAACCAGAACAGCTTGCTTGAACATTTAAAACAACCGATTCGCCAAACAGCAATATAACAAGCAGCAGCAACACAGAATCAGGAAAAAGGAGATAACATAACGCCCCTAAGTAGGAACCATAAGCAGATCCCCCACAAAGTCACAAAACTCCCTTACCACTGAATCTAAGTTCAGCTTAAAAAAACCCCTGCCCTGTGATGGTGCAGATATTTAGTACAAATTAGGTCAAGCTACAGCTCAGGACCTGAGTTTGTCAGAGTGTCAATGCAACACACAACCTCATTTAGAACATCAAAATCACTAAGTCTAGGCTATGCTCTGTGAACAGAGTTACACAGAACAGCATTAACAACAAGAGCCAGTAAGGAAGGGCTGGAGATGGAGGTGTTGGGAATCACAATCAACCAAGAGAGAGAGAGTTTAGTGACAAGCAAGGCAGCCTCCTTCCCCAGGTGATGTGTGCCCACCCACCCTGATCATGTGACTCTCCAGGGATTCTGCTGCCCAGCACTACAAAAAAAACCCAGCAGAAAAACAAGTGAGGTAGTAGTTACAGTAGTCAGACAATGCCGTCAGCTACTTAACACTCTCGAGCAATGAGCACTGAATAAGGTGTAAATGTTACATCCTACCTAATAATATAACTATGTCAAATTAATAATATAAAGCATTATATTTATGATTTAGCTAATATCGCAAATATCAGCAATAAAAATTTAATTTGAAAAAGGTAATATACATTATATACATTGTGACCCATTCTGGGGTCGCAATACCCTCCCAACTCGACAAAGGTCCATTAGGAGTTGCGTTAGTGTCTTTCACATGACTACTGTGATAACTCATGTCGCTTTTAATAAACAATTCAATATCAACAAATCTGAGTCACTCTTGTGCCATACACTTCTTACATTTTACAGTGTCTATTTCGCTAAAAGGGTTATGCCGTCGTACTAGGGCAGTACATATCACATAATATCTCTGCAAAATCATGGTTTATGTACATCAGTGTAGAGACGGAGAGTGTAGAAAGGCTGACACTTTGAGGCTCGATCGCAAGTAGTGGAAACTGTATATTAGAAAAAGCAGTCGTATGATAGGACAGGAGAGGGCCATCCCACTCTTAATTAGTGGTAGGGGAATGCGAGGCAGTATGGACTTCTGCGTATGAGAAAGCTTGAGAGCAGTTACTTAAGGTGTGTTGTGGGGACGTGGCTGCGGCAGGACTGTGTTCCGCCACTCATTAACTAGCATCGCCCACCCCAAACACTCTACACACTCAACACTCAGCTTCTGTCTACTTCCCACACCAACATATATCACCACTACTGTGAATATATAAATAGAATAATTAGACATGAGTATACATAGCTAACATAGGCTGATACATTACGTTACTTCACTGAATTTGAAGCAGCAAGTAACAAAAAGGGATTTGGGCATAAATTACATTAATTTTAATGTAGCAATGATAATTAAGGATGTGACAGTGTCAGCAATTACATTACCAATGCCCATGATATGTTGTATACTAATAGAGTTTAAGGCTGGATTCTGAGAGCCCACCCCCATGACCCTAGCATTTTTACTCTTCATTGTATTTATGGGAAAGGGGAGAGGATTGTGATCTGAAAAAAACGTTAATTTTAAATGGGGATGCCCAAATACACGTCAAAATGTTCCAAGGACACACAATAGCTAAAGCCTCTTTTCAATTGGCATAAATTTTTTGATGTCGTTTGATCTTAGATGAATAGTGACATATAGGATGAAAAATGTCAGTGGATGTTGGCTGTTTGGGGCAGCACAGCACCCACTGCATAACCACTCGCATCTATATATAAAAAGAATTGAGATTGAAATTAGGATCCTCAATACGGAGCAGAGGAAAGCAGATGCTTTAACCCTTTTAAATGAGTCTGAAACAATCCGTAGTCCAGATGAACTGGATTTTGCTACTAGTGAGCTCAGTGAGAGGAGCAGCAATTTGAGAAAAGTTTGGACAGAACCTGCGATAATATCCTGCCATGCCCAAGAATTCTGTACCCTTTTCCCTTCCTGGGTACGGGAAATGCGATTAGCAAAAACCCTTAGCATCAATAGGGCAACCTTCCCTTTGGCCCCAATACAAAACCCTGTGGGTAATCTTGGCTTGACAAAAAATACATTTGGGTAAGTTAACAGTGAAGTTATAGTGTCCCAGTCTCTAAAACAAGCCCCTAAAAAAAGGTTCTTGATCTGGGGGGGGCTTTTGTTCTGGGGAACTGATCTGGCTCAAATTTCCCTAAATTTAAATCCTTAATTTTCTATCCCCCCACAGCCTGTTAATCTATGGGTGTACGCTTTCCCCTTGTTAAAATAATAAAAATTTAATCTCAAAAATCTCGAGAGTGTAAAGGTTTTCCCACTCATACTGTACGCCACAAAAGTCATAAAGGTAGGTTTCACTCAATCTAAATTGTGGGTCAATCGCCCTCATTGTTGGAATAGGAAGCTGCATTTCATACCGGAGTTTACCCGGGGGGGAAATTCCCGGGGGTCAACGCCCCCCCCGGCCCGGTCTGTGCCAGGCCTCCCCGGGGATCAGAGCGATCAACCCGGCTGTTGTGGGCTGCACGCAAACCAAGTACGAGCCCCAGCCCCGGGTGATCCGGAAAAATGATTTAGGTGCTTGTCCAGTGCCCCCTTTAAGACTGCCAGGGGTCTGTTTTGGGAAACCCCTTTGGTGCTAGGACTTGAACAGTCTCGGGCCCCTGACATTTTGTAGGTTTTAACGTGTAGTGACACCCCCGCTTTTCATTGGGGGGTGGTGCATCGCTGCCAAATCTTTTGCTTTCGTATGAGTGATTTTTGTTGCAAGTTCGGTACGTCCCTCTGGATTTTCCCGGGGTATTAAAAAAGTATCTCTCCCCCCTGCGTTCCCGGGGTCAGGTTTTGGAACCCCCAAGCGCTCCCAAAAATTGAGGTGTTTTTTCTCCCTATGCGTGCCGTGAAATTTCTGTCATTTTTTGGTCGGGAATTTCACCCGCCTTGAAAGGTGCTGTTGTGTGCAGCAATTTCCAGCCTAGATGAACAAGGACCTGAAGAGTGTCATCATGGCTTGGCCCCCTGTTTTGAAGGTTCTCATTATCCACCCTGTTTTTTTTCTAGCAATGCGTTTGTACAATGTTATGGCCCTTGAAGGTGAGACCCGACATGATCACTCCGGTCTTTGACGTTGGGTTTCGCTTATTTTGTGGCCAAAAAATTTTTTTTTGTCCTGTTTGATTTTTAAATTTCCTATGTTTACCATATCTGAGAAATTTGAAATTTCTCATCGTTGAACTTATTTTTGTTTTCTGCAGCCCCCCCTAAAAGATTTGGTTTGTCCGCCTGGAGTTTTGCAGTGTCTGCAATGGAAAACTGTCATGCAGATTCGGGTGTTTATCTGCAAAGGGGGACCGGTGCTGTGGCTGACATCCCTTTTCTATGTCGGATTAAAAAAAAGAGGAACAAGATGGGAGCGAGTACTGTGCCTTGTGGAACAGAGTTTTCACCGTAGCTGCCTCGGGCTTTACTTGTTGACGCTACCCCTTTTGTTTTTGTTAGGGGGGAAAATTTTTAGACCCTCGACCCACTTTTTCCCGTTTTCCTTTAGCACGCATTTTGTGCGCTATTACGCCTGGTCACACTTGTCGAAGGCTTTTGCAAAGTTGATTATTTCTCTCTTCTTTTTGTCTTCTAGGCATTTAGGACCTTTTCGTAGGATCCAAAAGTTGAGACGACAGGAGCGACCGTTCTAAACCCCTGGTTTCCCTGGGGTTTTTAACTGAGGGTTTCAGATGGGGGTGATCTTGCTTCTTGGACCTTTCAAATTTTTAGATATGGGATGTTAGGCTATTGTCTGTAGTTCTTTGCTGTTGCTTTACTGCCCCCTTTTTTGGAGTGGGGTAGTCTGTTGTTTTTGTACTGTGGGCGCCCCGTTCCATGCTCCCTCTCCTGGATGGGAAAAAGGTCGTGATAGGGGCTTCTTCGTTCTTGTGAAAACCCGGTTCCTGATCTGGCCTGGGGCAGAGTGCATGGGCATGTATTTATCGCCTGTTCGAAGTCATTTGGCTCAGGTAAAAATCGGATAGGTTGGTTAATCAAATTTTGTGGCTCTTCATAAAAATTTTTTTTGATTTGACTCTCAGTTGGGTTAGCGCTTGCTAAAAACTGGTCATATTGGGCTTTAGTAGCTACTCATTTCCTTTCTGTTATCTGTGTAGGGCCCCCTCTTGTTTAAGTAGGGGCCCAATACTGGACGTTGTTTTTGATTTTGATTGGCATAGGAGAAGAAAAACTTTTGGGTTTCTTTCGTTTTTATTTATGGGTTTTAGTTCTTCCCGCGTTCCCGACTCCTAAAAGGGTTCTTTTTGCTTAAGTTCGATGC